>JAHKKF010509976.1:0-12112 GCA_019740295.1 Labeo calbasu | reverse complement strand
CCTCAATGTGAAAAGATGGATCTCAAAATCATACAGTCATTGTTGGAAAGGGTTCAAATACACAAAAATGCTGGAAAACCAAAGAATTTGTGGGACCTTTTTATGGGAATTTTATAAATTCAACTATTATTTTCTCTTGTGGACTATATGTAAACATATATTATGTGAAATATCTTATTCAGGTCAGTACTAAATAAACAATAACATGCATTTTGAATGATCCCTCTAATTTTGGTAAAATAATGAACATTTTTAATGATTCTGAAAGGGGGATGCAAACTTTTGACGTCAACACCATTTTTAGGTTGATTCCCTTGCAAAGTGTAAACATTGTGACTGTGTGGTGCTTTTAAAACTTATTTGTTTGTTTGAGCAACCTGACAAGCCTGACACAGTGACTCAATAGCGCAAGTTTATGCCTGGACTATTTCCAAACACTGGACAACAGAAAACCAGTTTAAAACAGTCATTATTTTCACACTGGATTCAGTGGCACAGAAATTACACACTTCACCTTTCAGGAAAGTGACTATGGGCTAAGAGGCTGCTACAGACATAAACAAGGACAACCAGAAACACTCATTCTGTTCTTAGTTTCAACTGTACAAATGGTAAGTGTGAGAAGGCTCTTGATATTATTCAGTGCCATATCATGTTAAAACTAAAGTGTACTTCAGTTTGTTACATGTAAGTTTGAAATTCTGTCATGTGCGTAAAAATGAAGTATACTTATTTGAGGTCCACAGTAGTTTAACAAATGGTAAGCAGGACTGTTATGCTAAACTCAGAGCCATATCGAATTTTTCTAAATCACTCTGTAAAATATAAGAAAACAAATTATGATTATTTATTTTGTGCTGATAGCTTAGCAGTAGACTTGACACACATTATTGCCAGTTTACATAGATTAACTCATATTCATTACAATAAATATACAGAAGCACTTATATATAAACAGTAAATTGTATGATTTATAAACGATATGAACAAAAATATATGATTATATGATATCTTTGATATAAAGTCAATAAAACCTATCTTCAGTTGTGATTCTGTCATGCTAAACTGGCTAAATTATACCTAGGATGATTTTTAAATGCTCCATGGCTCTTTGTGGACTCGAAGCTCTCTTACAGACTACACTGGTTGTTCTTCAGAAGGGTCTATGTATGAATACTCAGCCCTGAACATGCCCTTGATTTGCTGATACTCCCCATGGAATTCCACTTCAGCCCTGCTTCCTGAGGAGCTCCAGAGGAAGAGCCGAGACCCTCTGAAGATGGTCGTCTTCAGTGCATCCACATCCCGAATCTGGGTACGGGAAAGAAAACATTAGAGATTCACAGTATAAACATGTGTTTATGTTTAACCCATGGGGCATCATTTACAACCACAATGTGTACCAAATTTAGTGCTTGCACAATTGCTTATTTTACTAGATGCTAGCTGAAAGTCTACCTAATGCAAATGACTCTCAAAAAATCATCTTACTGACCCCAAACTTTTGAACGATAGTGTTTGTTTATATAAAGGATGGATGAACAGTGACTTACCAGTATGTATGTGAAGTCTGTATCGGTGTTGTTGAGCACAGAAAGCGCTCTGATCTGAATCCTGAAAGCAGGTGGAGCATCGATGAACACACGACAGCTCTGAGTGTTGGAGGCGGCTGCGCTCTTGATTGGATTTTCAATGAGTCCAGACGGAGAGAACAGCTGAACGTCACAGTCTTGGAGAAAGATATATGCTGTGTTACATCCTTTTAGATGATTATTTCACTTTGGCTAACTGCACCCTATAATGAAAACCCTTGTCATCATTTGCTCACCTATGGGTCTTGTCAAACCCATATGACTTTCTTTGTTCTTTTGAAGAACTTTTGTTTTATAGTAAAGAGCAACTTGAAGATTCTACCAGGTAAACTATCGGTCAATTTTAAAAAGTCTTTTGCTCACCAAGGCTGCATTTATTTGATCAAAAACACAGTAAAAACAGTAATATTGTGAAATTCAAAATAACTGATTTCTAATTTAAAGGAGAAGTCCACTTCCAAAACAAAAATTTACAGATAATGTACTCACCCCCTTGTAATCCAAGATGTTCATCTCTTTCTTTCGTCAGTCGTGGCTCAAGACAGTTAAGGTATGTTGAAAAACTCTGACCGTATTTTCTCGCTCAACTTCAAAGATCATTTCAAAATCATCCTACATCACTGCAGAAGTACTGACCCAGTCTTTGCAAAGTGAACATGCAAAGAAGATCAAACACTCTTAACAAAAAAGGTAAAACAGCGATATAGGAATGATTTTGAAGTTGAGGGAGAACATGAGATGTTCAACATACCCTAACTGTCATGAACCGGATAAAAACAGTCCAGGCAGAGTAAGACAAGACGAGCATTTGGCATTAAAAAGTATATAAACTGTATTATTTTTAATAAAATAACCTATCGTTTTGCTAGATAAGACCCTTCTTTCTCAGCTGGGATCGTTTGAAGCCACATTTAAACTGCATTTTGGAAGTTCAAAATCGGGCACCATATCAGTCCATTATATGGAGAAAAATGCTGAAATGTTTTCCTCAAAAAACAATGTCTTTACGACTGAAGAAAGAAAGACATGAACATCGTGGATGACAAGGGGGTGAGTAAATTATTGTTTTGGAAGTGGACTTCTCCTTTAATATATTTTAAACAAATTAAATTCATGTGATGTAAAGATGAATTTTCAGCATCATTACTCCAGTCTTTCAGTGTCACATGATCCTTCAGAAATCATTCTAATATGCTGATCTGCTGCTCATTTCTTATCATTATCAATTTTGAAAACAGCCGTTCGTAGATTTTTACTGTCAGTTTTAATCGGTTTAATGAGTCCTTGCTGAATAAAAGTATTACTTTCTATATGAAAAAGGGTACTGCATTTGTGTGCGACACAGGAAAGAAAGTCAGGTTTGGTATGACATAAAGGTGAGTAAATGATACAATTTATAGATTTTTGGATGAACTATCCCTTTACAATTACAATCTATATTACACTGGATGAATATATGTACATATTTAGTCAAGTATGCAATATAGAGGTCATCGGATGCCAATTTTCCACAAGTTGATACAAATCTTTAGGGTCTTAATGAAAAGTCTATAACATACTTTGGTTAAAATTTCTCAGTGGTAGTGTAAAACACCCTTTTTACCTTGTCAAAAACAGCTCTTTCCGCAGCAACCTGTTTCAGTGCATGTCTCTTTAAATGCTAATGAGCTCTGCTCACCCCACCCTTCTCTTCTGTGGGGTGACGAGCCGTACTCTGAGACTATAAACTTTAGCCGCAGAACTTACTAACTAGCACATTATAAGGAAAAGGCAATTTGCAAAGATTCATAAAAACCCTTATAATTACTTCTTCTATAGTTGCTTCTGTAGGTGAAGCTGGATCATGAGTGATTCATGCGAACATAGATGCATTGATGCATTTATGTAGATTAGGAGGCGCATTCCCTTCAAAAACAACTGCTATGTTCATTATTACATTTAACAACAGAACACTTCAATCGCTTAGGAGCCATTCTTGTCTCCTCCTGCTCCGGCGTCAAAACAATGCCAGACTGTTTACAGTTCACTCAGGGCGGGTCTAAGGCAAAATGCCAGTGTCAATCAACAATCGTGGGAGGGGCCTTGGTCTGTGTGACGTCACACAACCAAGAATCAGAGAATGGCCTGATTTGAGAAAGAGGTTATGATTTATAGGCATTTAAAATAAACCACTGGGTGTATTTTTATTATTATAGGGTAGATGTGTACACACACTGCCATCACACATTTCTGTTCAAACATGTAAAAGTAAATTTTGCATCCAATGACCTCTTTAAAAGGGGGTATGTTTAATGCCGTGTTTGTCATAACACACCTCCATGGTGGCTTTTTTTGTTCTTCATGCTCTGATAAAACAGCAGCACTCCGTTGCCGGGGGTTAGGCGGCTCTGACGCACCAGTAGGACATTTGATCGAGATTTTAGTGTTTTACCCGTCATCCTCTCACAGAGACGCATCAGGATGAGTCTGTCGTACAGAGCGATGTTCTCCTCTGAAGATTACACACAAACATACACACAATTCACCATATTAGTATTGCATCAGATTCCTGTCTGTCAGAAATGTAAGCTCAGTACTTACTCTGCTGGCATTTAAGAGTGCTGGATATGATTTTGATCTGAATAACCTCATCAAGAGGTCGACCGATAGCAAATATACACCTCATCTGAGTCACGTTACGCAGATCAATAGTTCCTGAGTCTTGAAGCAGGAGTTGCCCACAGAAACCTGAAACCAGAGTGGATTACTTATTCCTCACAGCTTTTTTCCATTTATCCTTTTATTCATCCATCTAGTCATAGAATAGAAATAAAATACTACGTTTATAGAAGTTATATATAATATAAATGATGGTAACTGTAAGAAAATATATAAATATATACGGAAGAAGGTCATTGCAACTTTCTATCTCACATTTTTTTTGGTGCAATTGCGAGTTTGCAAATCTTTTTTTCTCTAAATTTTGTGATACAAACTCGCAATTCTGACTTTTTTTTCCTCAGAATTGTGATAAAAACTAGATAGGAAAAAAAGTCACAATTGCGAGAAAAAAACTCACAGTTCTGAAAAATAAAGTCGTAATCTTGAGAAATAAAGTCAGAATTATAATATAAACTCATTTGTTTTTTCTCAGAATTGCGAGTCTATATCTCTTAATTGCAACCTTTTATTAAATTGCAATTTGTGATATTTTTCCTCAGAATTGCGAGTTTATATTAATTCTGTCTTCATTACATGCAATTGCGAGATATAAACTCGAAATTATGAGATAAAAAGCCTCATATGCAACTGTTACATAAGATTTAAACGTTCACTGATGCTCCAGAAGGAAACACAATGCATTAAGAGCCAGGGGGTGAAAACTTTTGGAATTTAAAAATCAGGGTAAATTTAACTTATATTGTCTTCTGGGAAACATGTAAATATCTTCTGTAGACTCTGAAGGGCAGTAGTAAATGAAAAAATATTATATTTAGGCAAAATAAGAAAAAGAAACAACTCACTAAACAAACAAACAAACAAAAAAACAGCTGTGGATCATTCGGGTAACAACACAGCATTAAGAATCAAGGGGATGTAAACTTTTGAATGGGGTAAATTTTATAAATTATTTTCTCTTGTGAACTATATAGAAACATCTTTTATGTGAAATATCTTATTTAGGTCAGTACTAAATAAACAATAACATGCATTTTGTATAATCCCTCTTATTTTGGTAAAATAACATTTTGCAGATTCTAAAAGGGGGATGTAAACTTTTGACCTCAACTGTATATTCACAATTTTAACCTGGGTTAATATAGTTAACCAAGACTAAAACCGTTAAAAATATTTCTTAAAATATTAAAACTGAAATAAAACATAAAAACACTGGTTCTAAATGTATCTGTATCAGATTTGTATCTATATATTTAGAATTATATCTATATATTTGTATTTATATATATATAAATAACATTTTGTATGATACTTTTCATAATGTTAATAATAATAATAATATCTTTATGCCTGTTTACAAAGTAAACTTTTAAAAAATATATATTATGCTGACATTTTTTTTTACATGTAACACTTTCCAGATTTAAGGAATTTCAGAATAAAAATGCTACAAAATTGTAGAATATGCATTCTCAAAAAATGTTATCAAGGCTGACAGTCTTATATGGAGCTAGCAGACACTTGCCACCTAACTGGTCTGTGGTGGTTCTTTTGTCGTGCTCATGGTGCTTTTTATCACGTCCGCCGTAGGCGCAATGGCTGAGAAACTCTTCCACATCTTCATTCTGACAGCCGGAGCTGGAGCTGGTGTGGTCCTCTGTGTCCCCTCTCCTCTCTGGGGCTCTGACTGGATGTGAGGGCTCTTGGGCTCTGGTGTGGAGGTCTGAGCTGAGGAACAGTCAGGACTATAGCAGGCCTGGATGGTGATGGGTTTTGGCAAGTGGAGGCAAAGAAAGGGACTGACAGGAAGAGGGCTGGATGGGCCCATGCAGGACACAGTCCGAGACTGGATCCCATCACCACATGAGACTGAACACTATGTTAGAGAACACAGAGACAGTGAGGAATGGAAAAGCATTGACTTCCTGGAATATATACCCATAAAATGGTTGTTTGGGATATGTTGTTAGCATATGTAGTTTGGATCATGGATGTGTTGGCACATTACCTCACTCCACTCACGCACGTCCCAGTGGAAAGAACAGACTTGTGTGAAACATGGTGCAGTGACGGGAGGCTTGTTTACTGGGTCACACCGTTCCTCCTCCACGACCCTCTCTATACCTCCCTCATACTTAACACACCGCACACTCCTCACAGCTACACCCATCCCACATGACACCGAACAGTCGCCCTGCTCTCCAGCCTGCCACCTACACAATCATTTTATCAGTTTAGACACCCTTACTCTAATAATATAATAATATAATATAATATAACATATTATAATATAAATCAATTGGTTGATTCAAACCTGTAAGACCTTCGTTCATTTTCAGAACACAAATTAAGATATTTTTGATGAAATCCGAGAGCTTTCTAACCCTGCATAGACAGCAACGCAACTGACACGTTCAAGGCCCAGAAAGGTAGTAAGGACATCACTAAAATAGTCCATGTGACATCAGTGGTTCAACCATAATTTTATGAACCCACGAGAATACTTTTTTTGCGCAAAGAAAACAAAAATAACGACTTCAATTTCTTATAAATTTCTTCTCTTCTGTGTCAGTCTCCGCAGTGCATTCACAAAAGTATCACAACGTGTAGTTGTGTTGCTGTCTATGTAGGGTCAAAAAGGTCTCAGATTTCATCAAAAATACCTTAATTTGTGTTTAGAAGATGAACAAAAGTCTTATGGGTTTGGAGCAACATGAGGGTAAGTAACTAATGACAGAACTTTCATTTTTAGGTGAACTATCCCTTTAAAGTGGCATTGGACATTTAAGTGGTGACCCAACCAGGGTTGTTATTATTGTTAACTAAAACTAAAATGTTAAAAAAAAAAAATTAGTACTTAAAATAAACATTAGGCTTATTTTATTTCAGCTAGTTTCTACTTTCATTTCTCATTTTCGTTTAGTTTGAATTAAGGTACTGAAATAACTACAACTTAATAAAAACTATACAGACATATTTTAACAAAAAACTAGAAAAAATGACAATAACAATAAATTTGCTAAGTATTAAAACTACTTATAAGTACAATTAAAATGAAAACTAAAGTGAAAACTATTAACTATATAGTTTAAAAACTATAACGGTAACACAGTATATTAAAAATTACACTGGGCCAAATATAGTAGCAAATATGTTTACTGTACAAAATTGTCATAAATGAACAAAACGGGACATTGAACAACAATTTCCTAAACACTGAATTTTACTAGTGTTATAACAAATTGCATAGCCAAGTGGTTCTCAACCACACTTTCATGGGACTTTAAGATTACTTAAAATTATTTAAAAAAGAAAAATGCAGCTTTAAAATCAGATAACAATCAAGATATAAACTGATATTGTTTTTCTTTTTTTATATAATCTTATTTGGAAAAGTAATAGAAATTAACAACAACAACAACAACAACAAAAATCCTAAGAAATAGCGAAAGTCTCTATTCACCTTGTTTTTCAACACGGAAGTAAGCTTATGGATGAGACTTCCGGTTCATTTGCCATTACAAGGAAATAATGAGAAGAATAACAATGTGTAGTAAATGGTAAAACTGTTTGCACTACAAACCGGTGTGTTCATAATTAAAATAATACGGTAAAACACACTCATTTGCAATATCAAACAGCAAAACAAGCTGTTTTGTACAGCGTTAACTGGACGCGGATGAGACCGGAATCTAGACCCATAAAATTTACAAATGGACGCGCAAAGTCTTAAGGCAAAAAAAGGTGGATAGTGAACATAATTAAGTGGAGCTCTAAATTTTAAAAAAAGATATTTTAGATATTATTGTATGCACGATTATTGTTGTGTAGATTTATGTTTAGTTGCACTTTATTACAAATTTTGGGTTGTGATGATAAATCGATGCATCGCGAATCGAGAAATGATTCTGCAACAATTCTGATATTTTCCAAATGCATCGAATCTTGAATCGATTCTGAGCTTAGTTTTTAACAGCAGATGGAACTGCATGCTTTACAAACAGCCGTACACTACTTGCTTTCAGTTCCTTACACACACTTGAACGGTAAATAATCATTCATAAAGTTCAAGTGAATTACAAATGTGTTCACAGTGGGCTGTGCTTACGTTAATCTTGTGTCATTAAAGCATTCTAAGCCGAGGTGCAGTTACATGAATTAAGTGATGCTCTTCAGTGAGCATTTGAGTGTGCAGTTAAAGGAGAAGTCCACTTCCAAAACAAAGATTCACATATAATGTACTCACCCCCTTGTCATCCAAGATGTTCGTGTCTTTCTTTGTAAAGAAATTATGTTTTTTGAGGAAACATTTCAGGATTTTTCTCCATATAATGGACTGATATGGTGCCCCGAGTTTGAACTTCCAAAATGCAGTTTAAATGCGGTTTCAAATGATCCCAAATGCGGTTGTAAATGATCCCAGCCAAGGAAGAAGGGTCTTATCTAGTGAAACGATCAGTTATTTTCATTTTAAAAAATTTGAATACTTTTTAATCTCAAACTCTCGTCTTGTCTTGCTCTCCCTGAACTCTGTGTATTCTGGTTCAAGACAGTTATTGTATGTCGAAAAACTCCAATCATAATTTCTCCCTCAACTTCAAAAAATATTTCAAAATCATCCTACATCGCTGCAGAAGTACTGACACAGTCTTTGCAAAGTGAACATGCAAAGAAGATTAAACACGCTTAACAAAAAAGGTAAAACAGCCGAAGTTGAGGGAGAACATGAGATGGGAGTTTTTCGACATACCCTAACTGTCATGAACTGGAACAAAAACAGTCCAGGCAGAGTAAGGCAAGACGAGCGTTTGACATTAAAAAGTATATAAATTGTATTTTTATGAAAATAACAGATTGTTTCACTAGATGGGATCGTTTACATCTGCATTTGGGGTCGTTTGAAGCCGCATTTAAACTGCATTTTGGAAGTTCAAAATCGGGGCACCATAGAAGTCCATTATATGGAGAAAAATGCTGAAATGTTTTCCTCAAAAAACATAATTTCTTCACGACTGAAAAAAGAAAGACACGAGCATCTTGGATGACAAGGGGGTGAATACATTATATGTGAATATTTGTTTTGGAAGTGGACTTCTATTTTAAAAACTAGATTACAGCGCCATCTACTGTTAAAAAAAGCCAAGAATCGATTCCAGAGAGAATTGCGAAACATTCGGAAAATCTCAGAATCGATCCACGAATCACAATGCATTGACTTATCGTCGTAACCCTACCCAAGTGTAACGGTGAGTAATTGGATCATATTTTCAGCGTTACAAGCTGCCTAGTAAAATGTGTGCAACACTGTGACTTACTCTGAACTAAGATGTAATAAAGACACTACAAAAGTTTCACAATAGAAGGCCTAAAATGTACTCAGAAATGTTTAACAGCTTTACCTGGCTGGACAGGCTTCAGTATTACACTCCACTACCTCTGCAGGTCTGGCCACAGACTGACAAGCAGATTCTCCCACCACCAGATCCCTGTTTCCATCTCCTCCCTCCATCCTCTGGGAACAGTACAGGACTCTCTTCGCTACACCACCTCCACAAGACACACTGCATGGGCCCTGTATGTAGCGCCACCTGATAAGAATTACACCATGCTCATCATCATGTAAATGTATAGAAGCATGTCTAGAAATCGAAAACGTAAATAATGCTTACGTAGCAGGACATATTGATAGGCTGCAGGGCTGAGTATACATTTTTGGTTTACTGGTACGATCACAAAGGAACTCTGGCACTTCTAGATGTGACTGGTGATCCACACAGGAGAACCAAACCTGTTGAGATCCTGTGAGGAAGTGTAAGCACGCAAAATGATGCACACGCAGTCACAAATAAGTGTTGGCCATGCATTTGATTCTCATTTACCATTCCCACAGGTCTTGGAGCACTGGCCAATCACAGGACTCCAAACATAAACCGGAACCATTCTGGAGCGGGGAATTACACGCAGGTCTGTATGGATCACCTGGATATTGAGAAGATATTTTAAAAGAGATCACATTTAACTGGATTATAGAACTATATACAGCATACTATCATTCGAAACATTAAAAAACACTCACCAAGGCTGCATTTATTTGATCAAAATACAGTAAAAATAGTAATATTGTGAAATGTTTTTACAATTTAAAATAACCATTTTATGTTGTCAAATATTTAAAATGTAATTTATTTCTGAGATGCAAAGCTGAATTTTCAGGTTGACATGCAACGATGCTGTGGCTTCTTCAGATACAATTTTAGTTGGCAAAGAATAATATGCAAACTTTCTGCCCATTTTTAAACCTAAATTATTTTATATTGACTTATTAATTTACAATATCGACAATAGTACCTGTTATATTAAATATCTGTTGTCTTCCAATTGTGCTGACATTCAGTACAGCAGCGTTCTTATTTGCGTGACATTGCTTCATTATTTTTTTTTGTCAATAAAACATGCTGAACTCATTTTGTAACACAGTACCTTACTTTGGGAATCCCAGCCGACAGGACAAACGTCCACCACACAGGGAATGTGTTCTGGGGGTTTGGGTTCAGAGCACAGGTTATGGTCAACCTCAGAATCAGATCCGTGATGGGAGCGGACACATGACACTGTTCTCTGAGCCTCTCCAGGTCCACACACAGCCGAACACTCACCAGGCTCAGACACCTGCCATCTACAGCACTCACACACACACATATACACATGAATATACACACACACACAACTACAAGAATGAACATTAAATCTAAACTCATCTGATATCAATGTTTTTTAGTACTACTGATGTCTGATACTGTCTTGGTACATTTTTACAGTCTCATAGTGATGGATTCATCAGTGCATTAAAGGAATAGTTCACCCAAAAATGAAAATTACCCCATGATTTACTCAGCCTCAAGCCATCCTAGGTATATATGACTTTCTACTTTGTACGCCTACGTCCTATGTCATTTGCTGAAATGCCACTCTCTCGTAAACGCATGTGTGTCAGTTAGGGGAAGCTAGAGATTACTGTTCATAAAGTTTTAAAATGGTCATTAAATGCCCATTTTCCACAAGCTGATATGATTCTTTAGAGTCTTAATGAGAAGTCTATGACATACTTTGGTTCAAATTTCTTAGTGGTAGTGTAAAACAACACACTTTTTATCTTGTCAAAATCAGCTCTGCTCAGAGCGAGCTGTTCTACTGCATGTTCCTTTAAATGGTAATGAGCTCTGCTCACCCCGCCCCTCTTTTTTGTGGGGTGACCAGCCGCTCTGTTTACTTTAGCTGCAAAACTTGCTAGCTAGCACATTGTTAAGAAATTTGCAAAGATGCATAAAAACCCTTATACTCACTTCTGATGTAGGTGAAGCTGCATCATGAATGATTCGCACAAACATAGATGCATTTATGTAGATCACCGGGCGCATTTCCTTCTAAAACGAAAGTAACGTTAATCCCCTGTGTCTTCAGCGGCTCAGATGTCAGGAGTAAATGATGACTGCTATGATCATTATTAGGGTTGGGTATCGTCAGAATTTTATCAATTCCGATTCCGATTCCTCTTATTGATTCTTTTCGATTGTAAGTTTCAATTCCAATGTGAATAAAAGATGATATAAAGCATATTTATTCTGTTTCTTTTTTTTTGCTAAACATTTAGTTGCAGCTGAATACCATGAACAAAAATCAACAGGCTACGTAAAAACAAGAATCACTTAAGAGCTGTTTGCAAAATAGAGCTGAGTGTTTCTGGATAAACTGGGTTGTTGTTGTTGTTTTAAAGGGGTCATCGGATGCCCATTTTCCACAAGTTGATATGATTCTTTAGGGTCTTAATGAAAAGTCTCTAATATACTTTGATTAAAAATTCT
>JAHKKF010509975.1:0-28014 GCA_019740295.1 Labeo calbasu | reverse complement strand
AAAGACATGAACAACTTGGATGACAAGAGGGTGAGTACATTATATGTGAAACTTTGTTTTGGAAGTGGACTTCTCCTTTAATGAATGGCACAGACGCACAGTTTTGTTTACTACTCGTATTGAAGCGCGTGTGACACTTGCAGTGATATTAGAGTCTGCCTTCTCACTAAATGAGGACATAAATACATGGACAACATCTCCAGAACTGCTCTGAGAATCACTTCATTTTCATTTGAGTAAAACTATCATCATATCACAAAAACACAGAAATTTAAAGGTATTCTCAGCAACCCGTAAAAACAAAAGTTTGGTTTAAAGTGTAGACATTGCGGCAGAAATACATTTCTATTGTTCAGCAAAATGTACGTTCGTAAATCCCATTTGTTTTCCAATAAATAATTTTCATTAATTAAAAGATTGAAATTATTGCTTTATGCCTTCATTTGATAACCAGAAAAATGCAAATACACAAAACAGAATTTCTGAGAAAAATAAACATTTCACAAGGTTATTGTAAGAAGAAATGAAACTTGTTTTTATGCATTTAAATAATCAGACATGCTAGAACACAGAATTTGGTAACAATAAAACATAAGGTGGGCAAAAATAAACATTTCATAGGGCCCTAAACATGTCATTTTTGTTACACTTTTATTAAACTGATGTTAAATTGTTTAAGTTTCATGATATTAATTAATTATACAAGCTTTTTGATTAATACAATTTAATTTAACCATTAAAAAACAGAATGCAAGAAAATTACATCAGAAAAAAACAGAATTTGGGAAAAAATAAAACGGATTTCATAGGACCCTAAGTTAAAAGCAGCTTAAACCAACTTACGAACTGCAGCTAAAAAATCCAAATAACATATCTGCATTTTTGGAAACTGTAGCATAGTATAGAATGGGATTTTGGGAAAAATCAAGAAAAATATACTGGTATACATTGGAGTGTTGTTTCTGTGGCTTCAATAATTAATTTGAAATTCTGCACAGTAAAAAATGACTAAAGAAAATGCAACACACACCCTATGAATTTTGCAACAGGAAAGCATCAATTCTTTCAATAACATGAACAGCATGTCTACAGGAAAATGTGAAGCTTGTCTACATGGACTGCAGTGGAATCGAAACAGATTCCTCAGTGTGGGAAACAAGTACGTGTCTCATTTAAAAGTTCATCCTCATACATCATTTAAGTTGTTTTTCCATTAAATCCTCTGTTATTTTGTTATATAGATGGGAAAATGAGCTCATGACATGCTCACTTCTGAGAAACTACAGGCAAGAGAACTTGCGAACAAAAATGGCATTTCCCTTATGTTGAAGATGAGTGATCAACCTAAGCCCTTCACACATTCTTAGACTTCAGGAAGAGCTTTGCTCCCATCTTCCCCGAACCACTTCCCACATGCCATTATCAGTCATGGGCAATGCAGCAGTAGAAAGGTATGTCTCAATCCACAGGGTATAAGTTCCCCCAAAAACAGAAGGTAAAGTTAGCTCTCCGCTCCACACACAGAGAGTGTTACTTACTGGGTATTGTGGTGGTCATACTGTGTCCCGTATGGCAGTGTATTAACGAACAGCATGCAAACACCTTCTGTTGAAACATCTGCGACAGGCACATTTTTAGGCTGCCTTCCAAATCTGAAAAAAGGAAAAGAAAATGTTCTCGATCTGCTGCTTTCTGCTTTTGAAGGTGTGCAAAATATCTCTCTCGCAGATGCGCCTGTTTTTTCTTTCTCTTTGGCCCTACTTTCCACTCTTCCTGCTTTTAAACCGTCATTCATTGGCTGTGCACAATACAAAGTCTCACAAGTACTGGCCAAGGACAGGAACAGAAGCAAGTATTCAGAAAAATGTTTAGTAGGCATTCATTTCTCTTTTTTTTGTCATTTTACAGACACAAAAATGAGACAGTCCTCAAATCCAAAACAAGTCCTGACTAATATAATTCCCAATAATGCTGTCTGAAGGAATTACAATCACAATTACTCTTTTTTTAAGTCTGTATTTTGTTTATTCCGTTGTGGAAACAGTTTTCCATATGTGTGGAATTGTTGGATGCGCTTTGAGCTTCGGGTTTATTGAAATGTTTAAACTTTTGCAGCTAGACCACATATGGCCATCTGATTGGATGTGATGTATTACAATCAAAACTATAATCACCAGGTGAGAATTACCAATGTTTTTGCACTACACTAAAAAATCTATTGTGCCTTTCTTTCAAATCCACTGGCAGGCATTTGTTTCATGTGGATATATTTATACATTCATTATTCATTCATTTTGCTATGGTGAATATGTGGATGGTAAATGCTGCTTTACGAACGGTTTAAAAGTTCTGGATGACTGCAACAATGGGGCGAAATGCAATTGGCGATAATGGAAAATTTAGCTTGACTCTAACACTGTCCTACATAAACAACAGCACACATCACTAAATGTTTAAATGAACAGGTAACTGAAGTCAATGCCAAACTGAAGTCAACTCACCATGGAATTTAAAGGGATAATTAACCAAAAATGAAAATTACCCCATGATTTACTCCCTCACAAGCCATCCTAGGTGTATATGACTTACAATGAGAGTTTTGTTAAAAAATGTCCTGGCTCTTACAAGCTTTATAATGGCAGTGAATGGTGGTCAAGATTTTGAAGCCCAATAAAGTGCATCTATGTAGGGCTGGGTGATAAATTGATAACGATAATAATCACGCAATATATATTTCCTCGATTTCGATAACCAGAGTTCAATAAATGTTTGATATAATGTTTATGCGGCAAAGGCGGAACAAAAGAGTGCCGTTTATCCGCTCGGATCAAAGTTCAAATGGCGGCGCGGCACAAACTTACTACAGCAGATGCGTTCACTCTCTGATGAGTCTCGGTCACTAAACAGTGCTGTGAGATCCAGTGTGAAGCATCTGAATTCAGTGAAGAACACAAATAACTCGGTTTAAATCTAGATGAAACAGTGCTGACAAACAACAATACAGTCAGAAGGCTTTTTAATCTACAAATCATCATCATTTGCCATAGATTTACTGTAGTAGCACTAACTGCACAGTGGTATTGTGTCAGAAATGTGGGTATATTTGTGTCGAATTTTATTATATTATTAATGCAGACATGTTTTAAATGTATTGAAGGAGGGGTAATGGAATATTTACAGTATTTTTTTGTGATTAAGCTACAGCATTTATGTATTTATACTAAAAGTATTTAGACTACTGTTTTTTATACAAAAACCTAGGAACCACATTACATTTTTACCATGGTACTGAGGTGCTATATTTGTGATTTTAACTGTTATTATCATGACCTATGGAAGAGCAATAGTTAATTAAAAAGACCAAAACTCTAACAGTCAGAATAATTAAAGTTCACGATATAAAAATTAGGTTTTTAACATTTTTACAGATATTACAGATTTTGATAATGAACATAAATCTACATCCCAACTCAAGCTACTATCAAATGTGCATTTCTAAAAAGACAAAAAAATGTTTTATTATTAATACTATTAGGCAACACAAACACGTTTCTTGATTTGAAACAATATTACTCATTAAAAAATGCAGAACTAAGAAATTATTTTTGCTGTTAAGGAAAAATGACTGGAAAAAGTGTAAAGAATTCAAAAAACATGAAGTGTTTGTCATGCTCTGACCATAAATAATAGTTTAAAGCCACAATTAACTGTCTGTTTTTTACAACTTTCACATTGTAGCAAAAATCTGCGGCTTCAAACGATCCCAAACGATCCCAAATGCGGTTGTAAACAATCCCAACTGAGGAAGAAGGGTCTTATCTAGCGAAATGACTGGTTATTTTCATTAAAAAAATACAATTTAAATACTTTTAAATCTCAAACGCTCGTCTTGTCTTGGTCTGCCCTGAACTCTGTGTAGTCTGGCTCAAGACAGTTAGGGTATGTCGAAAAACTCCAATCGTATTTTCTCCCTCAACTTCAAAAATCATTTCAAAATCATCCTACATCACTGCAGAAGTACCAAACCAGTCGTTGCAAAGTGAAAATGCAAAGAAGATCAAACACTCCTAACAAAAAAAGGTAAAACAGCGATATAGATGATTTTGACGTTGAGGGAGAACATGAGATGGGAGTTTTTCGACATACCCTAACTGTCATGAACCGGAAAAAAAAGAGTTCAAGATGAGCGTCTGACATTAAAAAGTATATAAATTGTATTATTTTTATGAAAATAACCGGTCGTTTCGCTACATAAGACCCTTCTTCCTCGGCTGGGATTGTTTACAACTGCATTTGGGATCGTTTGAAGCCGCATTTACACTGCATTTTGGAAGTTCAAATTCGGAGCACCATAGAAGTCCACTATATGGAGAAAAACGCTTTTACGGTCGGAAATTTCTTTACGACTGAAGAAAGAAAGAGATGAACATCTTGGATGACAAGGGGGTGAGTACATTATCTGTAAATTTTTGTTCTGGAAGCGGACTTCTCCTTTAAACATGGATATTTTTCTTATACAAATACATTGCTTCATTTCATAAGGCCTTTATTAACCCCCCAGAGCCATGTGGAGCACTTTTTAGTATGGATGCATGCACTTTATTGAGCTTAAAAATCTCAGTGCCCACTCACTACATTTATAAGGCTTGGAGGAGCCAGGACATTTTTAAATATAACTCTGAATGTATTCATCTGAAAAAAGAAAGTCATATACACCTAGGATGGCTTGAGGTCGAGTAAATCATGGGATAATTTTCATCTCCGGGAGAACCTTAACAATACCCGTAACCATATTGACAGATGATACTAGCAAATGGATACTTTGAATAGTGCTTGTGTGCAGCCAAAACATCTTCAGTTCTGTCCAGTTTGGTTCTTTCTTTGTGGAAGAACTGTTTTTACCCATACAGTAATGGGGTCCAAAACAAAAAACGACTGTTCCCTAGCTAAAAAGTTGTAAGACTAAAGACTCTAGTAAGACTGAACACACATGACGCACTATGGTCAGTTACATTATTAAAGTGAAAAATCAAAGGCACTGAAATTCCTTTTTGGAAAAGCGTAAATATTTCCCTCAATTTGTAATTTCAAACAAAGAAAATCAAATGATAATCTACTGCTTTCCAAGATGTATTTACCTCCCACTACAGGCCTAGTCACATAGTCTGCCTGGGCGTCAATGAGTCAGTGCTCTGTGAAGACACCACACAGTGACTCCGCACGCTTGTTTACCAGCACTTCCCATAATGCTGTCCTGATGCCTGCTGGCATAGTATATAGTGTCAGAGAGGGAAAGATGGAGGAAGATAAAGAGAAAGTAGCAGCCTGTAGTGCTACCAAGTTACTTGAGCTGCCCCCGAGTTAAGTGAAATTACTTGGAAAATATCTGAGACAGGCTGGAAAAAAGTCCCCGCTGATTACATATGCAGACGTGACATCTGTGAACTTGACATTATTTCTGACGAAATTTTTCTGGAAGCGCATTTTCACAGACGCGAGCGTTTCGAATGCCTCTGCACCCATATAAAGCTCTTTTAGCAGAACGCCAAGCGCTCTCCCATGGCCCCGACCGCTTCACAGCTGAATATTTGCTCTACTCGCTGACCTATCGCATGAAGATGTTTTTTTTATCCAAAAGTTACATGACCTGTTTGATGCTGTGTACACAAGTCCTTGGCATGGCGGAACATAGCTGGCCAAAGAGGCGCCTGTTGTAAAAATACACAATGAAGCTCGGCTGGAGCTCTGCTCACTCTCAAGCCATAACGTCATGCATTCCTTCTGTTTCGACTCATTTTCCAGCTTTTCGTGTTTGCCCCCGAACAAGTCTTATAAAAGACATCCAATGTCGGCCAATTATTTTTTACTTTGAAGGTCATAAATCAAAGCTGACTAATAAAATGAAGACAGCCAAGTATAATTTCATGTGTGACTCCAACTGGATTAAAATGAAACCAGATGGGCTGGTATACGGCCACTAAACATATCTGGATCGGCACAGTAAATGTCTGTGTTTTCCTTTTTGCACAAATTACTGTGGGGCTTCGTCGTGCGCTCTAAATCAAAGTCCGAGCTCGGTGAAGAGGGGCTCGCTCTCGCTCGACGCACAAAGACACAAATGTTCTGCCTAGTCTCTGGACAGCACTAGTGATCCCCAGGGTGTTAGGGTTAATGCTATTAGAGTTTTCTTCAACGTTCAAATAGATTTTTACATCCTTCTTTCTCTCCAAAAGAATGGTGGGTCAGTTACAGAGGATGTAGAGCACGACAAAACTCAAAGATTTACCCCTTAAAAAAACAATAGTACTTTATAAGAATTTTATTTTTAATCACCTCAAATGAGATGAAGACTCTAGTTGTATTAGCAGTCTAATAAACATGGTTTTATTTTATGAGGGCGACCACATTAAGATCATATGACCAGCTGATTTATATTGGTAACCTAAATCCCAATATACTTCGGTTTTTACAAGCGCAGTCAGTATGATGTAGATTTCATCATCAGCTTAGTACATATGTGACCCTGGACCACAAAACCAGTCATAAGGGTCAATTTTCCCAAACTGATATTTATACATCATCTGAAAGCTGAATAAATAAACTTTCCACTGATGTATTTGTATTGGGTTTGCTATGATAGAACAATATTTGGTCGAGATACTATTTGAAAACCAGGAATCTGAGGGTGCAAAAAAATCTAAATGTTGAGAAAATCGCCTTTAAAGTTGTCCAAATGAAGTTCTTAACATTACAAATTATGTTTTGATATATTTACAGTAGGAATTTTACAAAATATCTTCATGGAACATGATCTTTACTTAATATCCTAATGATTTTCGGCTATTGCTACAAATAAACCCCAGCGACTTAAGACTGGTTTTGTGGTCCAGGGTCACATATCTGCCTACTTTAACATCAACAGACACCTGCGGTGATGAACATTTGTGAGGGGGTTAAAGGGTTAGCTCACCCAAAAATAAAAAAATTAGCCCATTGTTTACTCATCCTCCAGGCATCCTAGGTGTATATGACTTCCTTCTTTCAGACAAATCCAGTCGAAGTTATATTAAAATACCGGCACTTCCAAGCTTTAAAATAACATAGACAGGTGTTTCTCTTCATCAGTCCAAAACAAGTCCAATAAAGTGCATCCATCCATAATTAAAAGTGTCTCACATGGCTTCGGGGGGTGAATAAAGGCCTCCTGTAGTGAATCTAAGCGTAAGAAAAATAAGAAAAAGAAAAATATCCATATCTAAAACATAATAATCACTTTAATCTAGCGCCAACTGGTTGTACACGGAAGCCTTTCCAGGCAAATGACGTAATATGTCGGCATTGCGCGTGCGCCGCCTTAGATATGAACGCACTGTGGAGAAACCAAAACAAAACAACGGTCACAAATTAGAAGATTAAAACGAGAATTTGTAAAGAAAAAAGTCGGGGGATTTCGATATAAACTGGTTTTCCTTTGCTAAAGTAAGGAAACTTTGCTTCCTTTGCTTCTGTAAAGAAACGTTGGTTTTCACGAGACTCACCAGCGCATGCGCAATGCTGACGTATTACGTCATCTGCCCAAAGCTGCTTCTGTGTACAACTGTTAGCAGAACCTCGATTAAAGTGATTCTTATGTTTTAGATATAAATATTTTTCTTACAAAAATGCATCAGTTCGCTACAGGAGGCCTTCATTCACCCCCGGGGCCGCGTGAGGCATTTTTTATTATGGATGGATGCACTTTATTGGACTTGTTTTGGAAAAACACCCCCCTATTGCCATGACAGAGCTTGGAAGTGCCAGGATAATTTTTTAATATTACTCCGACTGCATTCGTCTGAAAGAAAGAAATCATATTAACCTACGATACCTGGAGGGTGAGTAAAAAATGGTCTAGTTTCATTTTTGGGTGAATTAACTGTTTAAGAGAAATAACCCCTATATATAACATACAGGAAATGCCTCCATAACAGATCTATACAGGTGGAGCTGGGGAGGTGGAAGGTTTCTGAAGAGTGCTGACACTACTACAGCAAGAACTAGCCAAGTATTTGAATGTTGAGCAGCAAGCTCATTGGCTGCTGATGCGAAAAAACAATCAGCTGCGCCATGTGAATAATGATGTCATTATCTCAGATTGAGTTAGTACCTATCAGACTGTGCCAGCTAAGAGTACAAAGACATTTTTTCAATCACATTTGGACAGGGATTGTGCAAAAACTGGACAAGGATGAAACTTACATGGAAAGTCTATGCTTTCAGCTTTACGAATACATAGTATTCAGGTCAAACAGTACTGGTAAAATAAGTGAGTCTATCATAGTCAGCAAAAGCTATCTGTTAGTATAGGGCTGGGCGATACGGCGCAAAAAATTATTGCGATAATATAAAAAAAAAAATTATTGCGATAATTTTTTTCATATCAGTCGATATTGATAATTAGCACGATAAATGTCAATTTTTTTTTTCTTTCAAGTTTAAAGGCAGACTTTTGCTAACCAACATAAACAAGACATCACCTTTAAGAGTGCACAACTTGCTAGAGTCAAGAGATCCAGGCTTTATAAACGAAGACACAAAAATTATTGCGATAATATAAAAAAAAAAATTATTGCGATAATTTTTTTCATATCAGTCGATATTGATAATTAGCACGATAAATGTCAATTTTTTTTTTCATTCAAGTTTAAAGGCAGATTTTTGCTAACCAACATAAACAAGACATCACCTTTAAGAGTGCACAACTTGCTAGAGTCAAGAGATCCAGGCTTTATAAACGAAGACACGTGGTTAAATATGCATCAGCTCATAAAAAATGGAAGCAAAGGGGTGCAAGGATGAAAATAAAGATGGATGGAAGAAGAGGAGAGAGTATCAACTTTTCCACCTTCAGTTCTCGTCCAGGGATCCCACCAGCATGGCAATCCTAAGCCTGATTTTCTCATTACGCTGTAAGACGGGCTCTGTGAAACAAAGAGAGGGTTTTGTGGCTTTCCAGAGCTCACAGAATTTATGGTGGACGACCATAATATTTTCGTTCCCCACTACTTCGATCTACAGCCTCAGAAACAGGCTAAAATAACAGAGCTATCTGGATTTATTAAAAGCTGGGAAGGACATGGTCGCTTCACATATGGTCTTCAAGACTGCCGAAGTCAAGAAGGCTTTCCAAGCATAACACGACTTCTCCATCTCAGAGACTTGGACTACTTTATCAGCTGATGATTAAAAAAGTTCAGGGGTGAAGGATCTGCACTCTGTGAGAAATTATTTGGTAAAACGGAGCGTGGTCTGATCTGTACGGCTTAACACTCCCTTCAAGGAAAGCCTGCCATTTAGATTGGCAGTGCCTCTTTTTCACTGCACTGTGGTTTTCCCTGTACGCTGAAAAGAACTAAATCAGAAGGCCCGAGATATGGAATATACATTTCACAATGTCACACTGTTTTACAATCATAATTTACCATATTGTTATTTCAACAAGGTAATCATTCTTTTTTTCCATTCCTTCACAACTATAGTATAATTTAGCACACATTAATCAAGAACATAAAATATACATTGAATTGCTGAAATATACTGTATGTAACTCATGAAGTGAATTGCGTAGCTTTGCTTGTACTGTAGATAGAGCAGCGTAGCTTGCAGAGATGCACCAATATTAAATTTCTATACGATACCAGATGAATAGTTGATGTTAAAATTCTATACTTTTGTCTAAATTAATTCAAAATTAAACACTAAAAACTTTCCAAATGCTACAAGTGTTTTTTTTTTTTACTGTTTTGTAATTTCACAGAAATGAAAATAATTCTCAACAATGCTGTTAATGAAAATAACCAATAAAGAGTGGATATAATTTTTTTTTATCCTACAAACAATTCTGACAGGAGAGTCGTAGGGCTGGGTATCGTTCAAAAATTTTCAATATTGATGCCGATACCGATACCTTGACTTCGATACCAGTTCCTGAACGATACTTTTTCTGATACCAATTTCATGAAATCAATTTTAACAAGATTACATTATCTCAAAATACTGTTTTTCAGCTTACTGACATTCACACAGATTCAAAGACTCCTAAGCCATTGCACAAAGGAACAAAATATATCCAACACAATAAATGAAAATAAGTTTAATAAAGCTCAAAAAGTTTTCAGTTTACACATCTGTTAGGCTACATTCACACTAGCGCATGTTCGTAAAATGCATACCTCAGACAGAACTTCTATTAATTTCCACTAATTTACTGACAAGCACTAGCAGCACCTTCCAGCGCTGTCTGCCGGTATGTATAACGTTATATGCCTTCTCTCTTCTGCAATCGCTGTTCATGGCCAAAACACACATTCGACGGCCAACGGAAGTTATTACAAACACTCACTGGTGGTTTAAAATGAGTTTTGAGCAAAAGCGGAATATAAATCTTATTTATTGTCTTATGTAGCATCATGCTACAGAGCTATAGCGAGCAGACTGCTTCGTATGCTTTCGGAACGCTCTCGAGGATGTGCCACGCGAGGACGGTTTGTTGCTGTGTCGACCAAAGCGCATGTGCAGCGGAGCGCACCACGGCGCGCAAGCCACGCTCAAAGTTCAAATTAGTTTAACTTTTGAGCTGCACATTCCGCGTTCAGTGTGAAAGCTGCTGATTTGCACGGCGCTGCTTCTAGTCGAACACACCTAGTGCTGCAGGTTTATTGGCACACTAACGTACCACTTAGGTATCAACGTTTGGTACCAAACGACAAGAGGTTTTTCGATAGATACTCAATGGTCTCGAGGCATTTCGATCGGTGCCTAGAAAGTATCGAACTCGATACTCAGCCCTAGAGAGTAGATTAAAGTATTAATTCATTTCCAGAATAAAAATGTCCTGATAATTTACTCAACCCAATGTCATCCAAGATGTTCATGCCCTATTTCTTCAGTCGAAAAGAAATGGAGGCCTTTGAGGAAAACATTCCAGGATTTTTACGCTTTCTAGGAAGTATATAAAGTTCAGCTTGCCCACAGGCACCAGAGACCAGACAGTGGGCAGACCGTGAGTAAACAAGCATGAAAAGATGTTTACCAGAACAAGGGAGGGATCTGGACAAGGTACTAACTAATATTTTGTGTCATGCAACACAAGTCTGTTGACATATGCTTATGTACATATACATACTTTGGTAGACCTCATGTATCAGCTGCAATCAGGCTGCTACAAGGCAGCTTTCATATCTTCATCACTATTGGTTTAAATGAGTAACCTCATGGGGACTGTTAATCAACTATGGAGGCTGGTTGAAACAGAACCCACTCCCTTAGAGAATGGCACGGCCGAACTGTCGCTTTGACTAATTCAACGCCAACTATTCTATCTGAAGAAGTCTATTAGTCATGTCTCAAACAGTTACCGCAATCTCGTGGGAGCTCCCAATGCACTCGGTTTTCAAATTATTCTCTTCCTTTTCCAGATGCATATAAAGAATGTGAAACATGAAGGTATTCCCTGAGCAGCCAGGACGTTATTATCGCACAAGGGCCCAGTGGAGACCCTGTCCTGACTTAATCTCTGTCCTCTTTTAGGACGTCTGACTGGGCAAAAAGCCTTTGAGACAACAAACTCTAACAGGCCCGAAGCCAACACAATGCATGTCATACTTTATTTGGGTTGAAACTGTCAGTGAGCAGCAGGCATCACCTTGCAGACAAGTCATTTATCTTCAGCATTTTCACAGGGAGGGCCTGGCTGGGGTCATGGTTTCAGAAAGAGACACAAAAGAGTTCGTTGGCCTGAGTGGAAAAAGAAGAAAGACAGAATGAATCTGCATCTTATCACAAGGGGTTGTGTAATAGAAAGCAGACCGCTGGTCAGCAACAAATTAGGACTGGGAGCTCCAGTCTCTCTCTCTGTCACAATGCAGTGACACAGTCCAGCCCTGTCGGCAGTGCCTGCGCTCACAGAGGATAGTGATAGGGCAGGAATGCTCCATGGGGCGGCGTCCCGACACACAGGCACTGGGAAAGTGTTCCTATCGATGTCTGGGGTCAGGGCTAAGTTTGGGACTCCCACTTCATTTCACGCTTCGGATTGACCCTCAGAACGGCATGAGCAAAGCAGATCTGAACGCATAGCAGTGACTGTTTTTTAAAGTTGTGATGCAATGGAATTAGCAACAAATCTTTACTTCTGTATTGTGACATACATCTGAGTGAAACTGATCATTGAAAATGTAGGACGAGGACTTCAGATCTGAATGCAAGCTTGCAGTCGACTGTAACAATGGGGCCAGATTTAATTAGACTAAATGAATACTGGAAGATTGATTCCTTTGCCTAAAGGAGCAGTTCATTTCTAGAACAAAAAATTACAGATAACGTCACCCCCTTGTCATCCAAGATGTTCATGTATTTCTTTCTTCAGTCGTAATGAAATTATGTTTTTTTAGGAAAACATTTCAGGATTTCTCTCCATATAATAGACTTCTATGGTGCCTGGGAGTTCGAACTTCCAAAATGCAGTTTATAAGCAGATTCAAAGGGCTCTAAACAATCCCATTTTTTTTACAATTTATATACTTTTTATACTCAAACGCTCGTCTTGTCTGGCTATGTGTGAACTCTGTGTATTCCGGTTCATGACAGTTAGGGATGTCGCAAAACTTTAATTTTCTCCTCCAGCTTTTTGACCTTCTTTGCATGTTTACTTTGTAAAAACTGAGTCGGTACTTCTGTGATGTAGGACGATTTTGAAGTTGGAGAAGAAAATGAGATGGGAATTTTTCGACCTACCTCAACTGTCATGAACCGGAATACACAGAGTTCACGCAGAGCTAGACAAGATGAGTGTTTGAGGTTAAAAAGTATGTAAACTGTAATAGGGCCCATCTTCCCTGGCTGGGATCATTTAGAGCTGCATTTAAACTGCATTTTGGAAGTTCAAACTCAGGGGCACCATAGAAGTCCATTATATGGATAGAAATCCTGAAATGTTTTCCTCAAAAAACATAATTTCTTTACGAATGAAGACAGACATGAACATCTTGGATGACAAGGGGGTGAGTACATTAACTGTACAAGTGAATTTCTCCTGTAACAATTATGAAGCCAAAAAAGATAAGGACATCAATGAAACAGTCCATGTGACATCAGTGGTTCAACTGTAATGTTATAAAGTCACGAGAATACTTTTTGTGTGCAAAGAAAACAAAATAATGACTTCATTCAACTATTTAATGTCTTTCGTGTCAGACTTCAACGGATGTTCACAAGAGTATCACAACGCATTCAGGGGTTAAATTAGGATTTGTTATGTGGGGAGTCATCGAGTCGTTCATTCAAACGATTTGTTCAAACGGCAAATTCATCAGATGTTTAAGCTTGGGCTAATGAAACTTTGACTCAACGGATTTATTAAAAACAAAAAAAATTCAGCAATGAATCGGATGGTTCCTGTGAGATGTGTTGTGGTTCTGCCGTGTCTTTCTTTGGAATTGTTTTTGCTGCTGAAATAGAACAAAACCAGTCTGCAATACTGTGCCTAAACTAGTGACCTAATATTATTGTATTTGCTTATTGAACTGTTTTTTTTAAACTACTGAACAGTCATGATGATGAAAACATTGTGTGATGTTGCCTAACCAACTGTATTTTAAATATAAAAACTTTCCATTTTGAATTTTTAACTCAGCATGCTGAGTTTCTTTGTGTTGCATGTTTTGATTTCTCCTGGAGAGGCTGTGGGAGCCTCGCCTCAGCAGTGCAAACTTATACCATCAGTACACGCATTATACAGTAGCTATATCCACTATTCACCACTTACTCTAAATGTAATAAACTCAGAATAATACTTGTGTTTTGGTGATTGCCTAGTTATTTTTGGTTACTGATGTTTTAATCACTTGTCTAGTGTCAATGAAGCATTAATGTCGAGCCCTGGAGTCTAAGGTGTTCTTTGCACACAAAAAGTATTGTAGCTTCGTAACATTACGGTTGAACCACTGATGTCAAATGAACTATTTTAACAATGTTCTTACTACCTTTTTGGGCCTTGAACATGGCAGTTGCATCGCTGTCTGTGCAGGGTCAGAAAGGTCTCGGATTTCTTAAATCTCTTAATTTGTGTTCTGAAGATGAACGAAGGTCTTACGGGTTTGTAACAACATGAGTCATTAACGACAGAATTTTTATTTTTGGGCGAACTATCCCTTTTAATGCTTGGAGATTTGGTGCTCCAGCTTTTGTTTTGGTTTCTGCATTTTTTCACAATTACTTCAGTGAATTTAATACTAAAAAAAAGAGATTGTGCGAAAATAAACATCAATTTATTCATAATAAATTCTCTTTTTAGTGTTCTTGCAGCAATAAACCTTTCCTGGTGAGTCTACAGCAGAAACAGAAGCTGTTGGAAAGCCACAGACCTACATACACCACAATGTTCTCAAGGCTACAGGTTCATCTGTAGACTAGCTGATTGATTGTATAGTATCTCTTAAACTCTACCTTTCAGTGTTTCCCAGCTTTATGTTGGAGAGGGCTATTAGGTTTGGTCTTCCTTTGTGACATTGAAGTGACTGCTTTTCAAAGTGAGTCGTACGCTCTTGGCCAGTTCAGTCACCACCGAGAGAGAACTGAACAAGCCTCTCTAGATATTTTTGAAGGATTTAATTTACACTTCACCTAGGGCAAGTACCAGGGGAGAACATGATGAGTCACACTGTTAATCTTGGAGCTGTTCTGGTGCTTTCTGCTGGCTCAAGGGCGAGGGACTGAGCACCCAGGGTCTGCTGACTCTACTTTTCCATCCTGTTACTGACGACTCTCTCTCTCTGAGCAGTCCGCATTTTGTTAATTGCTGGAACTGCTTTCATATCTGCAAAATGCCATGTCATGAAACTCTAAATTTAGGATTGAAAAGTAGGATTGAAGAGTGTGAATTTGAACTGAATTGGCCAAAATCCATCAGAGTCATTTTTATTAAATATTATTTAAAGGGATAGTTTACCCAAAAATGAAAATTCTGTCATTAATTACTCACCCTCATGTTGTCGGGAACACAAAAAAAGATATTTTTGTTGAAAATCTTTCAGATTTAATTTGTGTCTTACGGGTTTGAAATGACATGAGGGTGAATAATTAATGACAGAATTTCATTTTTGGATGAACTATCCCTTTCATAAGAATTAGGTCAGTCCATCTGTCTTAAGAAACTTGCAGTATGAATTCCTCTGAATTGCATTTTAATTTGACTTCCCTTCATTCAAATTCTAATTGCAATTCTATAATTACTATATAGTTTTTATCATGAAACTTCTTGTATGTTAACTATCACTTTAGCGACGCAGCTTGCCTAGCATGACTCAAATAATCCCTCTCAACTACACTGCCCTTAAAACTTTATGAACTGTAAGCCATGTTAATGCATACACTTTTAGGATGGGGCCAAGCAGTGAAACTCTGAATGCGTAGTACAGTTCAGGTTCCAAAAAACAAGTTTTTATATTTATTTTTCTGCATGGCTGCACACTACAAGGCAAGAGATTGTACCCAGTCTCCCCATAAACTCTGTCTTTGTGAAGCTGCTGCACTCCTCCAATCCTGAGGGGCTTTTGATAAATGTAAGATTTAAACACCTGGTCCAGGCCTAGCTCAGTTCTCCTTTTACAGGGTAATGAACGGAAAGTGGATATGTTGCCAGTGGTGGCACACATGGGGCAGTCGGATATAGTTAACTCACAAAGGCTGGGCAAGTTGTATTGCTGCACTTTTAATGTGATAATGAAAGGACAGGCTTCGCAAAAGCAAACAGCTTGTGCACTTAACTCTGCATTAAGTGCATTGTTAACTAAGAGCAGCCATATCCTCAAGCTTGCTTAGAGCGGAAACATACTCCAAAGACTCGCTGTCTTAAGTTATTATGAATAATCTTAACAATTCTCAATCTTTTAGCATCATAAAACAGTTTGGAAATACTGGTCATTTTGAATCATCTGAAAGCTGAATAAATACACTTTACACTGATTTGGCTGAGATACAGTTATTTGTAAATCTGGAATCTAAAGGTTCAAAAAAATCTAAATACTGAGAAAATCATCTTTGAAGTTGTCCAAATGAAGTTCTTAGCAAAGCATATTACTAATCAAAAATTAAGTTTTGAAATATTTACGGTAAGAAATTTACAAAATATCTCCATGGAACATGATTTTTATTTAATATCCTTATGATTTGTGGCGTAAAAGAAAAATCTATCATTTTGACCCATACAATGTATTTTTGGCTATTGCTACAAATATACCTGTGCTACCTAAAACTGGTTTTGTGGTCCAGGGTCACAAATATAATCAGCATTGAGACATGCGTTCAGGTTTGTTCTGAAGAACTACCACCTCAAACTGAATGTAATCAGTATGTGAAGGGCGTGAGTCAGTATGAAGGAGGTGTTATCAGGGATCTGTGTGTGAACAGTGTGGTCGGGCTGATGTCATTGCTCTGGTGTTGTCTCAGCGTGGCTCTGTGGAGAGCACTTTGTCTGCGGAGTCAGAGTGGTGTGTCTGCAGCACCTCCCTATCAGCTAATCACCACAAGCCAAAATAAACCCTGTACAATGTCATGAGACCTGTCCCAGGCCAGCCCACTCACCCTTAAGTTCTTGAGTCTGTCTCTCACACCCATACCATCATCCATAATATATTCAGTTTTCTGTAATGACAACATTGATCTTGATTATCATGCGAATAAAAGACCTGACATGATGATAATACTTGTTTTCAGATAATGTATCTTGAATACTATATATGCACGACTGTTCAAAAATGTGGGGTAAATTCATACTTTTGTTTTGTAAGGACTAGGGGTAGGCAATATACCAGTAGACATGATTAACCAGTAGAAATTTGTCAACCTGTAGGAACACCTAACGCTGTTACACACTCAAGTGATGTTGCTGTGGTACGTGGTCACGGAAACTTGTCGTTTGTGTGCATTTTTAAGCATTGTGGTTTAAAAACGTGATTTTAAGCCATTGAAATGCAATCAGTGAAAGAGAACTCATTTCACACATGCACTGTCTGAGAGACTGTTTCTGAGTGCTGTCAGTTATTTTTTGCTGCTTTATATGCCTTAAACAGCTACACACACTTGTATGTGTCAAATGCCTGTCTTTGCAAGTATCCTCGTAAACACAGTAATTTAGGTCATAAGTGAAAGCAAACAGCTGAAAAAGAAAACACTTGTGCAGCAGCATATTGGATCCGGGTAGCTCTTAAAGTGACAGCAGTCTAATATTCCTGCTGTCTGTCATTCATGTTAATCAAACAACTACAGAGAGAAAATCTCTCACTGCTCTTGACTAAATCACTTTTGTAACTTTAGTAAGAAGAAATATATATTTCATTTACACAGTGAAGAATATGCAGTGCTTTTATACATGTGATTACTTTGTATAATGTATTTAGCATTTCTTGTTTATTTATTTTACTGTAGTTCTTTGTCCTGTTGATTGTAATTAGTTTCTTATTCTTATTTAATTGCTGACTGTTTACTTGTCTTCAGTGAGCTTGAGATCTTTAATATGTTTTCAATAAGTATTTTTTGGTGACAAGAATTTTGATATGTCTATGATATCAAAAATTTGAATATCATAAAGACCTTATTTAAAGCAAAAATCACTATATTGTGATATATATATTGCTACCGTGAAATAAAATTACTCATATCACAATATAAGATTTTGGTCATATCTACCACCCCTAGTAAGGACACATTTAATTGATCAAAATTACAATTATTTCAAACTATTTTACTATATTATTTAAATAAAATGCAGCAAGTTGAGCATGAGAAACCTCTTTTGAAAATGCTCACATAAAAGATTGATGACCCCAAATTTTTAGACATTTTGATGTTTTACTGGCATATTGTTTTCATTTTTTAAGCATAAACCTTAAGCATAGAGATACAAGTTCATGTAATTGTGTATAAAATTGTGTATTTCAGTCTAAAAATAATACAATCTTTAATAACATAGATATTAGATTCAAAATAGAATGTAATCACTAGCCACATCATCTGAAAGCTGAATAAATACGCTTTTCTTTGATGTATGGTTTGTTAAGATAGGACAATATTTGGAATCTGAGGGTGCAAAGAAACCAAAATATTAAGAAAATCGTTTTTAAAGTTGTCCAAATGAAGTTTTTAGCGATACACATTAAGTTTTGATATATTTACAGTAGGAAATTTACAAAATTTCTTCATGGAACATTATCTTAATATCCTAATGATTTTTGGCATAAAAGAAAAATCAATAAATTTGACCCATACGATGTATTGTTGGATATTGCTACAAACATACCCGTACTACTTACGACTGGTTTTGTGGTCCAGGGTCACACATATATATGCTTAGTCTAACTGATATTAGTTTTTGAAAAGCCAGACGTGTAGATTAAAAATGTCATTTATGCAGTTTAAATCTTTGCATGAAAATAGACACATGCCACATGTAGCATCAACTCCATTAGATTTCACACACACAAACACACATACACAAACTACTTCTGTCATCTTGTCTGGTATGTGTCACTCACACGTTAGACAACGGTGGCGCCCTTAAGCAGTCTGACATGTTGTTCCCCTCCCACCCCTGACATACCGTCGGTCTTCTCCTCTCGGCCTGCAGGGCTTTGCTCTGCCCGGTGGCACTGATGGGCGCGTGGCATTACTAATTAAGGCACTGGCACAGCTAGACTCCAGCATGTCATCACCTAAACGCCACAGGCTATTTACAGTCTGTGCATGCCATCATCAAAAAGAATAGATATGGATGGATGGTGGTCTGACAGGCCTGATGAATCCCTACAATAATGGCTAGGGGTGAATCCAAATGATTATTTTTTCAGCAATTAAAGCAAATTAAATAGCCAGTGGGCGTTTAGCCCACTCTCCAACACTCTGATGCAGAATGATCAAACACAAAAACCCCCAAGAACGCTATTCAGCCAGGACGGTATTCTCTCTCTCACACACACACACACACACACGCTCATTCTCTCCAAATATGATCTGACTGTTTACACTGGCATGTGTGAAGGGTGAGCGTTCGATTGCTTGCATCTCCAGATGAGAAGAACCACGATGGCCTTTCACACTGGTTGCGGACACACACCCAATTGTCCGTCGTGGCCTGGGGTGCACATAGCGGGAGTGCTGATATGATAGCGAGCTCTTTGAGAGGCCAAGGGGCTGGGCGGGAGGTTAAGCCCCTCCATCTCCCACTCCCACTCAAACTGGGGGAGCCATGGGGTCGAGAGATGGGACATCACACAGTGCTCACTTCACTTTCAATCAAAGCTACGCTCAATCACCCTCAATCACAGCTGGGAGCGCAGAGACAACGGCATTGGATAACACCCCGACTGTGAGCACAAACGCACACATTCACGCTCCAACACGACAGCTCTCCCTTTTTTTTCCCACAGGTAATGCGTTACCAAACTACAGTGTTGGGGGAATGAGTTATAAGTAACATGCATAGCATAATCATATGTACTTACGTCAAAAAAGAAGTACAATGTACTTATTGTATTCATATCCTATTGCAAAACACTCTTGCTGCCATTGAGGTGGGATACAGGTAAGGTTATGGGTAGGTTTAAGGGTGGGTTAAGGTGTTAGGGATGGATCAACAGTTTAACTAAAAATGTAATTACAGAGATTAATTACAGACGTAATTACACGCAGGTATTTTTTAATATACAAATACAATGTAAAAACGTATGTACACAAGTGCATTGTAACAAATTATTAATTTAATTTAATGTAAGTACATTAGTCATGGCCACTTAATATAAAGTGGGACCCTATATTTGGCTGATATTACAATTTTTTGTTGAAATAAATTAAACGAAAATATATCATTTTAAATGCTGACTGAATTGAAACATCATGACTACAATTTACAGTACAAAAAACAGATATTAATTTGCTAAAAATTGCATTTAACAATTGTTAGGCTCTTAAAGATTCATTTTAGGTGAGCATCAGATGACAACAAGGGTAATCTAATGTAAAAAAAAAAAAAAAAAAAAAACAATGAGGACAATCAAATACACAATCTATACTGATTTAAAAAAGCAATATGGTAGAGAAAGAAATAAAACTAAAGCAGCAAATTGATTCTTAAATTAACAAAACATAATTAACAAAATTGATTTATTGACAAATAGAATTCATAAAAAAAATGTAAGCATGATATTCATGTACTACTATATAAAATGCTGTAAAGTTTTCCTCACTAACATTTTTAGCCTTTTTTTAGAAAACGAAAATTGTTCTACAGAAGTCTGTGGAACGCAAAAACTTTGAAGCTCAGTATCTCAAAAGTGCTCAGGATGCAGATAGAACCTTATATTTCTATTTTTGTGCTATAATATAATGATATAATGTAGAATTATTAGTTGCTTCTTAAAATAACCATTATACTGTGACTGTTAACATGAAATGAAAATTCTCTATTTTCTAAATGCATATTTTTGATCTTATAGTGAATGACTCATCTTGTATATTTAACCAAATTGTCTTTCTGTGAAGCAACACTTCCCTCTGTCAGACTTCTCAAACCCTCTTTAAAAAAGATTGACTGCAAGCTCGCCTTTCAATCTGAAAGACTGCATTCTTTCCCCCAATCACAACCAAGTCCTTTTCCTACAGTTTTTACATCATAATACAGAAGAAAGTCACTTTGTAACTTTAAAAGTAATATTATTCAAAACTTTCTAACCACTGTCAAAAACACACATTCACACTCACCACTACAGCCATGATATTGTTTTTCTGCAGGTAATATGTTACCCAATCACCATTAAAAACACAAACACACACACACATGCAGGATCTCTCATGTCATCCACTCAGAAGCGCAGATAGAGCAGACTGGTCTGAAGATACGCTGTGGAGAGGGTGCGACTGAAGAGAAACAGGCCAGCACAAGGTAAAGAAACAGGCAGCAATGAGAGACGAAGTAGATGGATTGCTCTAGTTAGCAATCTAAACATGGAAAATGATTTATGACAAAAGGTTTCAAGGAAATATGGGGCTAAACCGGTGTAATTTTATCATTGTGAAAATATTTAGCTGTTTTTTTTCAATCTCAAACAAGTGCTTGCATACCCGTACTATAACTGCAGTTTGAGTCAGACACTTGTGGAGCAGTTTGGCCATTTCTGCTCCTTCAGATTTGGGAAATATAAGGGGACAAATATGAATCATACACTTGAGCTTGCACTAGTCTGAGATATAGGCATTTCAAAACATGTACTTATAGAGATTTGAAATTGGCTATAAAAATTACAGGTATGAGTTCTCAAGGTCTGAGAGCCCTTCTAACATGACCAGTGGATCCAGAAATACTGATCGGAAAGATGACCAGACGAGACCAAAGAAGACAAAAGGTCCAAGGATGTATTGGCCAGAATAAACCATGCAATAATAATCCACTCGAAACATATGTGTGTGTTTGATATGGCTACAGTTTTAAAGTAGCACATGGGCCATATAAAAGATATGAAGGACTGAAGATCTGTTAATATGCCAATACCGAATAGTATATGGAAAATATCTTCTAAATAGAATGCAAGAACAACATTTACAGAGAAAATGCATTTACAAGAAAACCCTTGTGACTGCTGGCTTTCTGCCCCAGTCATGACTTGAACAGGTAATTGCACACACAAACACTCAGTACTTCAGCTAGAAGTTTTTCTAGCTTTAACCCTGTGAGATTGGGGTTGCTGCAGGGGTCATCATAAAAGACCTTCATCATAAGTTTGGTTGAAATTCATTGATAAAGAATGTTGATAAATGGAAATATAGATAATCCTTCATTTTCTAGGGCTGTTACAATATCAGATTTTTCACTTCACCATTATTGTGGCCTCAAAAATTCACAATAACGATATATCGTGATATAGAAATCTTGGAAAATTAAATAAATGAATAAAAAAATAAATCAGTAGAATCTTTTTTTTTTCTTTTACCAATGAATCACACCATTGCATACAAAAGGAACAATTACAGATGAGACTAATAAAACATATGAGACTAATAAAATGCTAACTGTTTTAGTTTAGCAGTGTCAAAGTAAGACAATTTATGAGAATAACTACATATTTTTACAGTTCGGAGATCGCAGATTGCACTGCACACACACACTGTAAAAAAAACAACTTAAAAAAAGTTGTTTCAACATAAAATGTTTGTGCTCACTTAAAAGTTTAAGTTTAGTCAACATGAAATGTTAAGTTGTACTACATGAAAACGTGGATATTTGAGTTGAGCTGCATTTTAAGGCAGCTTTTTTAAGTTAAAAACAGCTTGATTTAAGTTGTTTTTTTAACAGTGCACATAAAGTTGTTGTCAATGCTTCCCCGCAATTTATATTAATAAAAGAGCCTAGATACTAGATCGCTAAATTATATTCCTCAGCAACGACGTGGTAAAAATCGCTGTTTTTGAAGTAATTAATTGTTTGTAGAGAGCACACAACTTTGCAAAATCTATTAATGCACTGCAAACCGTTGATTATCTTTTACACATCTCACACTTCTGGCTTTTTTTCCTCAGAATTGACAAATTCACTATTGTTGAGATACTGTAAATCAAGTTATAAATTTCGAACTAGGAGATATAAACTTGCATTTGCGAGAAAAAAGTCAGAATTGTGAGATAAAATAATTAAAACGTTACAGGTTTAAATAGTATTTCATACTGTAACTGTAGGGCTAATATAACATGTTCCCTATGAATTGGATACACTGTCAAAAACAATTTGTCAACTTAAAATAGTTTGTTACCCGGCTGCCTTAAAATTTTAAGTTCAGTCAACTCACAGTCAATAACAGTCAATAAAAAAAAGTTTATTCAACTTAAAATTTTAAGGCAGCTGGGTTACTTACCCAGCTTTTAAGTTTAACAAACACAATATCTAAGTTGTCACTTAGTACAACTTAACATTTCAAGTTGACTGAACTTAAAATGTTAAGGTAGCGGAGTAGCAAATTATTTTAAGCTGACTCAACAAATTGTGTTTTTTGTTTTTTACGGTGTATGTGCATATTACGTAGACCTACTGTTTAAATCAAATTTATGCTTTAAAAGTACAGTAATCATAGCAGGTTTCACCCATTAGTCTGTCCTTTTAAACGTCTGCGTTTAGCTTCAAATGGCGTCTTTGACGACAGTATTCAATAAAAAGCATTCAGATTCTGACATCCAAAGGCACAACAATACATCTTTTTCTCTTATTCTATGGATTTTACCCGTTTCCCTCCATTTGCTACCAGTGTTTTTCTGCCACCACAATGTGCACGCAGCTGCAAGTGACATAACTGTGGCGTCTACTGCAAATTGGTCTATTACTCCTGTGAATCTCGCTTGTGGATTTTCTGCATGAGGGCGCCCTCTGGTGCTGAGTATGAATGAAACAAATCATGTGAGAATTTGCCGCTCCATAATGGCACTGGTGCTGGATTATTATGTGTATGTGTACTATTTATTTTTAAATATCGCCAATACTGGTGTATTGCAATCAACACAATAATGACATTTCACTATTTAAACATCACGATTATCGTCAATACCAGTATATCGTGACACCTCTACTTCTAACATTAAGATTTAAGGTAAAAACTCACCATTTCGACAACATTCAATGTTTTTCACCACTTTTAATCAATTGTGACCTTGGACCACAAAACCAGTCACAAGGGTCAATTTTATTACAAATTATATAAGGAAATCACAAATTCATACATAAGCCCCCAGTTTTATGCCATGAACACTGAATGCAAAATCCTGTCATACAATGTCAAAAACACTGATTTTTTAAATATTAAGTGGAGTCAATATTATACAACAAGATTTTGTACCTAAATTTCATATTGTTAACACTGACTTTACTATCTTTAAAAACCTCAAAACATTACGCTTTTATTCTTGAAATTGTATTTTTTTTTCCCAACAGGGCCATAAATGCTGTCATATACATAAATATTACAATTATAATTAATTGTTAGAGGTAAATCGCTCCCTCTTCCTAGTTCAGTAAAGCTTAAATGTTTAGATTTTTTAAAATAGATTCTTATGAGATAATGCTAATATTTTAATATTTTTATTTTATAACTGTCCACATTATTCATTTGGATAACAGATAAAATAATTTCAATTTAAATAATTTTATGGTTATGTGTAAAAATCAGTTTGAAAGACCAGCCAGAAAATAACAGTAAAATTCCATGTGATGTGAACTGCCCTAAAATAACAACCTGCATGACAAAACATCACCCTTGCTCAGATTTGTCATCGGCTCCCTCAACCTGTTAGATTGGAAACAGTTCAGTTAGATACATGGGAACAGAGGTATTAAATCCAGCAAAGCTTGAAATACATCAGAACATGTGTGAACTCGCTTAGAGTCATGATATTTCAATCCTCGGAGACTAAAGCAAACACCAAGAGCATATTGGGAAAGAATTAAGGACAGATCTCACAAAACTATATGCGTAAGCCTACAACACGAGTTGTTTGTTCGAGCCAGTGTTTGCAGACAAGGCATCCTGGCAGAAGACCCAGTTTTTCCAAGCATGAACTACTATGCTGAAAAACGGGAAGCCACCGGTTCTCTATGCGAAAAACACACAACTAGAGCCGCTCGATACACGTGCGCACAAAAACGGCTCGACTAAAACTGTGGTTGAGAACTAATGAGATCTTTTAAAGCAGTGAAAACATCCTTCTCGTGGCTCAGGGAGACGCTCAGCACGGCCTCCTCAGAACAAGCCGAACAGATGACAGTTATTCCTCTCAGCGTTGTGCTCATTCCACAAAATCGAGCCAGATGTCTCCAGGCTGAGAAGCAGGTGGGCCAGGGCTGCTGCGCCACCCCGTGCTGGCACTGCTTCAAACCTGCTGGGTATAACCTTTAATTTGCATGCTTTTTCCTGGCATGTGGGCAAGGGGTGCCATCTGCCTGGGCCACGAGAGGACCCCGCCGTGTGTGTGTCAGTGTGTTTATGCAGGGGCTGGAAGGATGAGCACTGGAGCGACCCAGACTGCAGCACAAGGCCATACTGGTGGCCTGTCAGCTCTGCCCAGCAGAAGCCTCCTCCCGGGCCCATATGGTCCGTCCATGCGGATGCGTGCTCATCACACACACACACACATGCACACACAAGCACACACACACAGGGATGCATGAATATATAAATACACCTGCCTCAATGCCCAGACATACACTGAAGCTTAGATTAACACAGTCTTGACCTTGCAGCAAGGCAAAGCCCTGTCTGTTTAACTACACATCAGAGAAGACAGATAGATATAATTTTTGACTACATAGCTCTGGAATACCTCATTCTGACTGGTCGATTGTTGTGTTTTGCGATAATGAAAGCAGTACTAATGCCTTGTCCACACTGATATGTTTTCGTTTGAAAGCGTATGTTTTTCTCTCCATTTTGGCCTTTCGTCCACACTGAGATGGCGTTTTTGTCAAGTAAAAACGGAGCTGTGGACCGTGAAAATGTAGGCTTTTGAAAACAATGACATGTTCAGTCACGTGACACATATTATACCAATAGATATCTATATTTATACCAGTATTGTGCAATATGTGCTATTCCCTTTCACACTGTTGCTACAGATGTTACTTTGTACACTCATATTCATATCACAGTACTGCAAAGATGACAGAAAATTGACACTTGATTGCTGTTTGCAGCAAAACATGAGGGTAGTTGCATTTTTTTATCAGACATATATTGGTGAGTGAGTGTAACCTGAACGCATCAGTGAATGGTGAGATATTTTCCTAAATAAAATGATCCTGCCAGGAAAATTGCATCAAAACGTCTGTTCTGCCTGTATCGTCTCAGTGAGCTTTTTTAAGGTTTTATGCATTTGTATTAAAGGGGTCATCGGATGCCCATTTTCCATAAAGTTGATATGATTCTTTAGGGTCTTAATGAAAAGTCTATAATATATTTTGATTAAAAATTCTCAATGGTAGTGTAAAAAACACCTTTTTTACCTTTCCAAAATCAGCTCTGCAAAAATCATCCTCTTCTGGTCGAGGTTGCTTTAAATGTTAATGAGCTCTGCTCACCCCGCCCCTCTCTTCTCTCTGTGGAGTGACAAACCTGTTTACTTTAGCCGCATTTAGCAAAAAATCAGATTGCAAAGATTCATAAAAAACCCTTATACTCACTTCTGCTGTAAGTAAAGCTGGGTCACGAGTGATTTCGTGAACATAGATGCATTTATGTAGATCGGGAGGTGCATTCTCTTCACAAAAAACGTAATCCACTGCATCTTCAGCGTCTCAGATGTCGGGAGTAAATGACGACCACTATGTTCATTATTACATCCAGCAACACAACCTCAATCGCGCAATCTGAGATATTCTTGTCTAACTTACATCCCTGCTCCGGCATCAACACAATGGAGGTCGGACTGTTACTGCTGATTTTGGGCGGGTCTGAGGTAAGACGCTCATGTCAATTGACTATTGTATTAAAACGAATGCTCAGACAAGTTCTTTTTAGTAAACCAAATGCCTCTACAATGCCTCTAAACAACTGTGAAAAGTCTTTTGCAAGAACTATTTGTTAATAAATGTATTATTGATATTATTTCATCATTTAGCAACAGAATTTAATTTCTTTTTTCTAAATATTTACACTACCATTTAAAAGTTTGGGGTCGGCTCATCAAGGCTGCATTTACTTGATCAAAAATACAGTGAAAGCATAAATAATGTATTATAAATTATTTTAATTAGGGCTGTCAGTTTAACGCGTTAACTTAATTCATTAGTTATTACTTAATTCGTTAGTTATTACTTAATTCTTAATTAATCAAAAAAATAACGCGATAAATGCAGGTATGCCCTAAAATTCAAGATAATGGGGCAGAAATGCTCCTGTATAAGTTGTTGTTTCATATTTATATATACATCACATATTACATGAGCAGCAAAAGCAATATAACATGAGTGCTGATTTTGTCCCGATCTATCATGAGCTGAATTGTGATTTTATACAACAGTTCAGTAAATAAGAAGTTTGATATTGTGTTATATTTTAAACACAATATTATGTGTTTCTGCTCAATAGAACATATTACCTGTGAAGCCACAGCAGAATTGTTGCATGTCTCTGATGAACTCAGCAGTATTTAGTTTCTGAGTAAATCTGCATTTTGAGTGAATCCCATGAACCAATGATTCAAAGGCCCATTTATTTCGTTCCTGAATGAATCAGCCGTTTGAAAGAACTGAATGAATGACTCATAGGCATTTACCGCCACCTGCTGGCAGATTTTGTTTCTTATTTAGAGGATCATTTCATTAATAATAATAATGATAATAATAATAATAATAATAATAATAATATAAACATTAAAGGGTTAGTTCACCCAAAAAATGTCCATTTTGTCATCATTTACTCACCCTCATGTGGTTTCAAACCTTTCTTTTGTGGAATATAAAAGAAGGTATTTTAAAGACTGTTGGTAACAAAGCTGTTTTAGTTACCAGTGACTTTCATTGTATGAACCAAAAATACTTAGATGTTTCTCAAATTATCTTCTTTGTGGTCCATAGTTTACATAAGGCCGTTGCAGCCTAAATGTTTAAGTGTAATAAATTCTATGCTGAATCAAAAAAAAACATTTCTTTCTAAAGCTACAATTTGTAATGTCTACTTGATACTTTCTTATTTAATACAAAAATAGCTTTAAATAATCTTTTGTGGGTATTTTCACAGTCAAATTTATTTTATTAGATTAATTAATTGAAACACCATGTAGTTAATTCGATTTTTAAAAATGTAATCGACTGACAGGCCTAATTGTAATATATTTTAAAATGTAATTTACAACAGGGCTAAATTTTCAGCATAATTGTTCCAGTCTTCAGTGTCACATGATCGTTCAGAAACCATTTTAAAAATATGCTAATTTGCTGCTCAAGTAACATTT
>JAHKKF010509973.1:0-16042 GCA_019740295.1 Labeo calbasu | reverse complement strand
TATTTTTATATTCTATTTTTTAAATAAATTATATACTTTATTTAATTTATATAGTTATTATTCACTATTACGTTTTCTTAATGATCTATTTTTTTTTTATTATTTTCTTGTTTTAACGATTACATCTAATTTGAAATTAACTCCCTAATATCCTTTAAAATGTCCAGTTTCTTCACCCTTCTGTTTTCAGTTCATTTTACTCTATTCTACATTAGTCTGGTGAGGGAGAGATTAAACCTAAATAATAAATAATTAAATAATTACAGTATTTTCCTCATGTGTTATATACTGCTTTGTATGTTTAAATGTACACTGTCCCTCAAAGGTTTGGGATCAGTAAGACTTGTAATGTTTTCAAAGAAGTCTCTTATGCTCATCAAGGCTGCATTTATTTGTTCAAAAATACAGAAAAAAACAGTAATTTTGCAAAATGTTATTACAATATAAAATAATGTTTTTTATTTTAATATACTTTAAAATAAAATTTATTCCTGTGATGCTAAGCTGAATTTTCAGCAGCTGTTACTCTAAAGTATCACATGATCCTTCAGAAATCATTCTAATATGTTGATTTATTATTAGAATTATCAATGTTGGAAACAGTTGTGCTGACAAGTATTTTTTGGAACCTGTGATTCTTTTTTCAGGATTCTTTAATGAATAACAAGTTTTAAAAGAACAGGATTAATTCAAAATTCAAATCTTTTCTAACAATGTAAATCTGTAAATGTTTTCAACATTGATAAATCAGCATATTAAAATGATTTCTGAAGGATCATGTGACACTTAAGACTGGAGTAACAGCTAATGAAAATTCAGCTTTGCATCACAGGAATAAATAATATTTTAAAGTATATTAAAATAAAAAAAACATTATTTATATTGTAATAACATTTTGCAATTTTACAGTTTTTTTCTGCATTTTTGATCAAATGCAGCCTTGATGAGCATAAGAGACTTTTTTCAAAAACATTACAAGTCTTACTGATCCCAAACTTTTGAGCTGCAGTGTATGTGTGTGTTCATTTACCATCATAAAGACAAAGCTGATGGTCATGAAGATGTTAGCGATGGCCACCACTGTCTGATCAGCAGAGATGGCCAGAGTCATGGACGTGGCTGTGTACGACACCAGAATGATGGAGAACAGGAAGATGAAGAACGCCTCAGGTGTCGCTTTCAGTCCTGCACGGGAAATGCAAACAACATCACATCACAAGTTTCATACTAGATGAACATGAATGACAAGATGTTAAGGGCGTGTGACTAACCGATCATCCAGTACGCCACACAGCTGAAGATGATGGCCGGGATGGTGCGTAGAGTCAGGATGTCAGACAGGATCTTGGACAGGAAGTACACCGACACTCTGTAATAGCCACTGATGTACTCGTGCCTGAGGACACGCCCACCACAACATCATCAATCAATCAAATATTTCAATTACATTCACCATGGTAACTGAAAAATTCAAACATTCTTTAGAATTCAACTATTTTTTATTTTCTTCTCATTTTCTTACTCTAGAAAAAAATATTTTGTATTACGCCAAAAATACTTATTTGCTTACATATATTGTTATTCTATTTTGAATGTGATATGATAAACATTTATTCTTATGAATAATAACCCGCTTAATTTCAATAAGTTATCTTCTTAATTATTTTATTCTTTGTTTTCATTTTTATATCACAGTATTTTAACTGTAAATAATTACAAATGAACACTTAAATATCCTATAATATAATACAACTTTCATACTAATTCAAATACGCATTAATCTATAACAAGAGTTCATGAAAATCTAACAAGTTATTAAATCATTTTGTTTTCAACTGAAAATGATTTAAAATAAAACTCTTATTAAAAAGACAAATATTTCATTTGTTTACGTGCATGTCATGTTTCAATAAAGCCACTAAAAATTCTGTTACTTAAACTAAAATCACATCAGTCATGAAGCAGATATGCAAGAATCATTATTGCAACTAGACAGCATGAAAATCATTCAGTATTTTTTTTAAAAAGGAAGAACCCGCTCTCAAATGCCAACTCTGGGGTGTGTGTGTTTACTTACACAAACAGTTTCCTCTCTGTGATGAAGAGTTCAGCTGAGGAAACAGAGCTGAAGCACTGATTGATGGTGATGAAGAAGAGCGCGCCCATCCTGAAACACACACGCATACACTGTTGTTAGTGGACAGCCAATGCAGGGCTCCAGACTAATATTTAAGAGAAGATTGGTACAACATTGTCACATTTGCACATTTTGAACACTGAATCCAAGGTTGCCAGGTTCTCATAACAAAACCCGCCCGACTGTTACTCAAAACTAGCCCAAAAGTCGTCAAATCCCGTTTCAAGGGTGTAAAATACACGTCCCCTGGTAAAATTAGCATTCCAGGGGCTAAATATTATGTTATATTGGGGTCGCTTCAACCCACAGACATGAAAAACAACCCCTGGCAACAGTATGAAAGTAGCCCAATTAACTGCGGACTTGGAAACACTGACAGAATCACTTCTAATTCAAACAGAAAAGATTCATCACACAGTAATACTGGCTCAGCTGGATGAAAGCATTTTCAAACCTGTTCTGAATGCCGCTTGAATTCTCCTTCACTCCAAAAAATATGGCTCCAACAACCAGAGCCAGGAAAATCATCACCCCAATCTGAAGAAACAAGACTTTAATTAATATTGAAATATTAACTTTAACCTAAATCAAAACTGCATCTCTGCATTAAATCATTGCAATATTCTGTGTTGCTTAAGTTTACACCACCAGCTAAATTACTTAAAATATATTGTGAATATTTCGTTAATCAAAGAGAATTCATATTACTGTATGACCAAAGAGGACGAAAATCTAATAATTCACAAAATGATCATGTAAAATTCACATAAATCATTCTGAAATGAAAACAATCAAAATATATAATATATGTTGTTGACATGCATGACTTATATGTCACTAAAAATAAAAGAATAAAAAATTGTTACTTAAAGCTAAATTATAAATAAAAAATATATTTTACTTAAAACAACACATTTTAACACACACCATAACAACTGATCTTATTATTTCAGCAAATTGCCAAGAAAACATTTCATATTCATTTAGTTAACTTGCTGTAAAAAATAAACTAAAATGTAACTAAAAATTATATAGACATAATATAGAAAAATGATAAAAATGACAATATTACTTAAACTTTAACTAAAATGACACTAACTTAACACTGTGTTGTTAAATTATTTAAATATTCTCCTAAAAATCTTTCAGATCAAAGGCCGATAGAAGCATCTGTGAATGCCTGATGTAGACACTGACCTGAGCAACTGAGGTCTGTGGGTTCAGCATGAGGTTCTTGAAGGTTCTCTTGAGGACCCATTTGAACTGGTGGAAGAAGGATGTGCTGTAGGTGATGGTTCTGGATTTTGGTCGTGTGCTGTAGTCTTGTCCCTGAACGATTCGCTCCAGCTCGCTTTTTGTCTCTTTGTAGCTGGCGCTGTTCTTGTATTCCTCCACCAAACGATCCTCAATGCCCTTTAGAGACGAACTCAACTGCTCCTGGTCCAGTTCTGACAACAAAAACACATATGTGATCAATCACACATTCTCGGGTTACATGCATAACCCATGTTCCCTGAATAGGGAACGAGACACTGAAAACCCCTTCTGAAACCTGTATTAAATCACAACAATTTTTTGCCCGATAGTGCAAGTGTCTCCTCAGCGATGTTATGTCACCTAATAATAGTGCACTACTCAGATTAATTACTGGGAAAGCCTCTTCAGCAGTGCAAGGAGCTTGGCAGGAAACGTCTCGTTCTCTAATCAGGAAACATGGGTTATGCATGTAACCCGAGACAGTCCCATTCATAGGTTTATAGCTGGCATCCAAATCCAGGTTTGCGGGGAGGACCCTGCTGCAACACATATATCCTCCAAAGGGACCTCTTTAAACAAAACCCGGGAAGATGCAACACTCCTAGTAGAGTGCGCTCTAAGGTCTAGAGGTGAAGAGAGGCTCCAGACCTCATAAGTTTGAGAGATAAGGTCTCTCACTCAATGAGAAATCCTGTGCATGGCTGGCACCAAAGCACACTGGCAATTGGGACAACTTGCACCACAGGCCAGAGTGGTCCACATACATCTTTAGGGCCCGACCAGGGCATCAAACCCCTCAAAAATCTCTTTCCCCATTCAGAAAACATTGGTTATGCATGTAACCTGAGACATTCCCTTTCATAGGTTCATAGGATGCATTCAAATCCAGGTTTGTGGGGAGGACCACCCTGCCACAACACAGATATCCTCCAAAGGGACCTCTTTAAAAAGAGCCTGGGAAGAAGTGACACTCCTAGTAGAGTAAGCTAAGGTCTAGAGATGAAGGGAGGATCCGGACCTCATGAGCTAGAGAGATAGGGTTTCTCACCTAATGAGAAATCCTGTCCTTGGCTGGCACAAAAGCACACTAGTAATTGGGATGACTTGCGCCACAGGCCAGAGTGGTCCACATAAATCTTTAGGGCCTGACCAGTGCATTCACTGGTTCAGGAAACATAAGTTAATCATATAATCCGAGACATTCCTTTTCATAAGTTGATAGGCTGCATCCAAAACTAGGTTTTCGGGAAGGACCACCCTACCACAACACAGATATCCTCCAAAAGGACCTCTTTAAAAAGAGCCTGGGAAGAAGCAACACTCCTAGTAGAGTAAGCTCTAAGATCTAGAGGTGCAGGGAGGCTCCGGACCTCGTACGTTAGAGAGATAGGAGAAATCCTGTCTATGGCTGGCACTCTTGCAGAAATTCCAGCACTGAGCCAATTGGGCAGTTGATCCACTGCATGGCCTGTAAGCCAAGACTTGAAAATAAAGCCTCCTAGTAGAAGGAGCCTGAGCATTATCCTGTACACCAGCATGAAGATCACTAGTTGCCACTGATCGGCCACAACCACAGCCTCCAAATCTTGGGACAAAGATGCCAAATCTTGCCTTGGAGTTGAGACAGTGGGTCCTGACTGGAATCGCCCATGAGGTTTTCTCCACTAGGGAAGTTAACTCTGAGAACCTCGTCTGGGATGACCAGAACAGGGCCACCAACAGATGTCTGATCCCCCATTCCCTTACTCTACAAAGAACTGCAGGAATCAATTTGACCAGAAGAAATGCTTAAACTCTGAGATCCAGCCAAAGGTGAGTGAAAATGTCTATCCCCAGGGGCACTGGGTGAGACAGGGAGGACAAAAGGGAGCACTGAGTCGAGTCCTGTGGCACAAAGCGGTCCAACTCTGCCTCACCAAAAAGTCTCCAAATCTGAGCCACCGTCTGCTGGCGAAGCATCCAGTCCCCCGACCTGAGGCCAGCAGGATAGGAAGGAAGTGATCCAGGGATGGAAAGATGCCACACAACTCTAGGCAATATGTGTCATGAGAGAAGCTCGCCTGTGCAGATGCCACTAGGTCTGCCATTGAAGACAATGTCCCAACCATGGCATTCATCGTTATAAACTTACAACGAGAGACAACACTCATCCTGATCCCTTGTAACAGAAAAGGAGAATCTCTCCACTTTCCGAGAGCATGGAAGCAACTGTGCACAAATCTCAGCAAGCAGAAAGACGGCTAAGACAGGCGAATCCTTCTGAGTTTCATCAACCACAGAAAAGGCCTCATGTGGAGGCAGTATCGTAGAGACTGCCGCCATGAGACCCAGAAGTCTGTGACCTGTGCCTATCATGACATGATGGCTGAGCTTGAACCGGGCCAAACATTCAAGACTAGAAACCCAAGCAAGTGCCAAAAGGGTGTGCATCGAGTGAGTGAAGATGGACCCCAAGAAAGTGTTTCTCAGGGAAGGAGTTAAGACATTCTTCTGAGCATTCAGCTTGAGGCCCAGAGACAAAGTGGTGGAGAAGAATGTCCCTGTGATGATACACAAGCTCCCTTGATTGAGACAAAATGAGTCAATCACCCAGGTAGTTTGCTAAATGAATGCCCTGGAACTTCAGAGGGGCCAGAAACACAGAGCCAGAGAGAGGCAAAGGTGAGTTCTGGTGCAGGAAGTGGAGCTTCAAGCGTAGGGAGAAAGCTTGACACGGGGTATCGGGGAGAGATAGCCTGAAGCGTCACTGACAGTCAATAAAGGAAGTCGATGTTGAGGAACTAATTCTGTATAGCAGAACCTGCATGCCTGCGAATACAGCAGACTTGAAGTCTTATGGCATTTCATGGGGGGACAGATATGTTAGAATGGTCAGTCCCTCACTCCTGAAACAGGGGAAGCTCTCTGTTTCCTGATGCGAAGAATAGGAACGACCCAGCGAAGCTGAAGCAGCAGGTTTGTCTGACTGCTTCACATCAATACTCTTAACTGGGTGCTGGCAAGTCGAAAAGTGAGGACAGGTTCCCCAAACTAGCTAAAGTGGGGTAAGCCCAGCCTTGTCGCTCCTCCGAGTGATCCCGTTCCTAGTGCAGAACTGTCTCTGAGCACAGTGGTGGGAGTGGCAGATTCATGAACCGTTTAAGGGCAGCTGACTCTTAGCTGTGCAAAATGTGTCAACCACTGAACTGCACCCACATCCAATCCCCAAGATGCAGATAAGCCTTGTCAGCCTCCAAAACAGTGCAATGAGTGAAAGCGGAAAAATTCTTTTCAAAGAAACCAAGCCTGAGTTTCAAGCTTAAAATTTTCACCAAAAACTTCCAGCTACAAGCGCCCTAAATAGTGAAGTGTGCGTGAGACTCGCCAAGGCATTTAACACATTTATTGTGAGGGTCATCGCTTACAGTGAAGCAAGAGTGCGGTGGCTGACAATGACGAGGATCATTCCATTTGATGCAATCTCTGAAGCACAAAAACAGGTATTTCAAGAAGTACCTGTATTATCTTGCATGGGTAAGATAAACCTCTACTGAAGTAGAGAAATCTGAGGAGTTGATAGCACACTCACTATTAATTATTAGGTGAGTGACGTAACACAGCTGAGGAGCCAATAAATTGGTGTGATTTCAGACAATCTGCATCACACGGGGCTTTCTCACTATGGGTTTTTAAATCTGTTTCAAGTGTTTGTGTAGATGTATCTAATTGTTTATGTTGTATTTATCATGCTAAAAAGCATTTTGGTCAATGCCAGCTGTTACAAATAAATTTGTATTGCACTGTTTTGTATTTGTCTTACAGTAAAATACAATTATAATAAAACTAAAATACAATGACAATAATAAATAATAATAAAATGGAATAAAATAATTAAAATAAAAAAAAGAACACTACATGTCATTCAGACAGTCTCTTCCTATCTAAGTGTTGTTTCTTGGCCAAAATAAGCTGCAAAGTAGCCTTTATACTAGCCAATTATACAGAAGGGAAACTGTTGTACCATCATTTTCGTATATCTTGTTGAGAGCGACAGCGGTGGAGTCTCCATTGATGACATCCAGGAAGAAATCAGCAGGGTTGTTATGAGGTTCACAGGTGTATCCTGACACAGACACACAGAAGACATCAGTATCAGGATGTAAGGGTCTGTTCACGTATGCGTGTGTGTGTGTGTTTTTGTGTGTTTTCATACCGATCTGACTAAAGTAGTTCAGGGCGTCCTGAGCCGGCCCGTGATACACCATCCTTCCTCCGACCAGCAGCGTGACGCTGTCGAACAACCGGTAGATGGAGTAGCGCGGCTGATGGATGGACAGGATGATGGTGCGACCGCTGTTCGCCATTCTGAACAAAACACAAGTTAAACACACGGGATGGTCAAAATGGTTAAAAGCACTCACGACAATGTCAGTGTCATATTTAAATTTTTCAAATGTAATTTAATGTAACATTTTAACTGCCACCCGTCCCCTCAGTGGGACGCCTATGTTTACTTCATTATATGACAATTAAATCCTAATCTAATCATGACAAATGATATATTGTTGGAAAGAGACTCCTAAATAGATATTTTACAACTGCTTTTTGTTACAAATTATGTAGGAACAGTAATAGATTAATTTATGACAAGAGTGCACCTCAAAAATCTGCATCAAATCAAAAGTTCTGAGCTTTGTCACCAAAAGTCTTTTTTTGTTGCCTTTTTCCCCATCATGTGTTAGAAATGATCATAAATTATATATTAGTTGAAAATGTATCTTTTGAAACCCATTTTAAAATCTGACATTGCATTACCATGGAAATGGTACTTCAAAACCATATTTTGAAAAAGTATTTGTTCATGAATTATAACAATTTAAGTTTGGATAGTGCAATTCATGTCCATGTTCAAACATGGGTGGTGACAGGTAAAGGGTTAATTTAATTTTAAAATAAAGTTATTCATTTAGACATCAACTTAGTTATTATTAAATGTATAAATTAGGGCTGCACAATTAATCTTTTTTTTAATCGTGATTACAATTACAGATGCCACAATTACGTAATCGCTCAAAGGCATGTAGGTACGAAGACCAGGAGACTCTTGAGTATCTTCAGCAGAGTTCTTTATTGAGAACGCGCTGCGTGGCGCTGCAGTCATCAAACGTCTAACTAAGGCAATGATACATTGTAGTTTATATACATTTAGGGAGCAGTGCTTAGAAATGAAGACAAAGCACCTGGGTGACAACCCCAAACAAAGCATGCAAATTAAGTATTCAGGTATTGCAACCAGCACCATTTACATCAGTCCTAATCCGATCATCATAACTACTCAAAGACTGGGGCAGAGGCACCAAGAGCCATTACAAACAAAGGGTGAACATCTCAGTAATCTGGCTCATTTGACTTACAATAAGAGGACAGGAACTTGCAGGGACCTCTTGCAACAAACTTTGCTTGAGAGAATCATTTGTCTGATAACATCAGTGTTGGGGGTAACGCATTACAAGTAGCGTGAGTTACGTAATATTATTACTTTTTCCAAGTAACTAGTAAAGTAACAGACAAAAAAAGTCAACGCCAGTTACTTTCCCCCCATATTTATTAATTAAAAGCTGTTCTGTCCCCATGTTGAGAGAAATCAGGAGAAAGATGTTAGTTCTATAATAAATGTGAACATGCATTAATTCATCTCAGTGACAAAATGAATAAAAAGTATTCCCCAAAATGAATAAAAACAGTGAAATTCAACTCAGAATATGATGCAATCCTGCAATAATAAAATATGCTAAATAATACAAATATCCTTTATGCATTTAATCCCATTTTATTAACCGATGTCTTTGCTGCCGACCTTTGATGATCCAATTTAACCATAGTAATAAGCAAAAATTACTCAATATAATCTAACATTTGTTTTCCCTTTTTTTATTGCTGAAGAGTTGACATTTTTTGTGCTGCGGTCTACTTTACAGACGTGAATTTACTTTTCTCAAAGCCTGAGGCTTTTGGTGAGAAAAGGCTTTTACATCTGCCAAAAATAGAACTTTTTATATTAAAAACAAACAACCAAGCCCTGCCCAGATTTAAAAAGTGAGAGATTGTGTGTATTTCTCATTGTTTTCATTTTTTTTTTTACATTTTTACTTTTTATATTTAAAGAAGGAACTATATAAAAAGGTGGCATGCAGTTTATTCAAACAATGGTATAAATCTATTCAAAACATCACTCAGTGTAAACTGCGACAAACGTAATTAATAATCGCAATTGCAATTTCAGAAGATATAATCGACAATTATGATATCATTATAATATAAAAAGGGCTTGAACTGGAATTACAAACTAGGCTGCATTTGAGCCTTAAGGCATTTTGAGGGCACAACATCGTCAAGTAAGTAACTTCAACAAATGTTACAGTATCTACTGTAGTTGTCCGGCTAGTAAAAACATAGTTTTATCAGTCATTATCCGTGTTTCGCTATTATATCGCTTTTACTACAGTTCAGTTAGTGGATCGGGGGCTCTGGCTGGTGTGACTGCGTGGGGGCGGGGCTAATTTGCATATTCATAGATCGATGTATAGTAAATGAGGTAAGGGGGGTAGAGTTAAGGCAAGACACTACAGGTGAACAGGGTAAAAAAAAAAATTTACTGATTACATTGATTATTGCAAACAACAAGTTTTCTAAAATGTTAGGTTTAAATATGCAAATGAAGCATTATTTAATTAAATATGTGCTAATTTGCATACAGATTAGGGAATTTTTGGTATCTTATTTTGTCACTCCATAATTCAGAAAAAAAAACTTTTTTTTTTTTTTTTGGAGGGAATAAAATGTATAAAATCAAGGAAATTATATATGAACAAATCCCTCTGTAAAAACCTTCAGGATATAGAAAGGAATAAAACTGTAAAGTTTGGTGTGTGTAAGTGCTACTGAAATGGAGATTTATGGCTCAGTGTAGGAGAAAAAACTCATTTTGAGAAAACAGTCTTTAAAAATATGTATTGTAATTATAATCTATTGATAAAAATAGATAAAGTGCTATAAAAGAAACACTTAACAGTCTTTTGAATGTTTTCCTTACACTAGTCTGAAAAAAACACTATATGAAAAACCCAAACCCAAAAGCCCAAAATCTCACTTGACAGGTGCATGAAAAAACTGTTTTTACCTGCAGTGTCTCCCGTTAAATAACTAAACTTATATATAAAATGTAAAGGATTTGCTACTCTGTCATATCTTCATTATGAATTTGTTTACTAGTGGAACAGATCGAGCAATTTTAAAACTTAAGTAAATTCAAATGATTTACATTTATGATTTAGATGTGGAATATGACCGGTTTCATGGGACGTCCCGTATATAAACGCACCTCTTGAGCAGCATGAGGACGGAGTTGGCCGTACTGGCGTCCAGGCCGGTGGTGGGTTCGTCCAGGAAAAGCACAGGCGGATCAATGATCAGCTCCATGCCGATGTTCGTCCGCTTCCTCTCTCCGCCCGAAACGCCACGAATCAGCTGCGTGCCCACCTGTTAAACCAGCCAATCAGAGCAGCCGTGACTGCAAGTCCCGCCCTCTAAACCCAATAATGATCTAAAATACTGACTTTGTCAAATTCATCATGACTTCCATCATTAGATCATGCAGATCAAATTTATTTTATATTCATTAGTCATCGTTGTCTGCATATGTATAAATGCGTATGTAGTCAGTGAGATGATTGTGTGTTTGGTTTGTTACCCGTGAATCGGCCACTTTGCTCAATCCCAGCTCCTGAATGAGTTTCTCAACCTTCTCATCTTTTTCTCTCTGACGGATCGACCTCGGGAGCCGTAACGCCGCTGAGAAACGCAGATTCTCGCGAACCGTCAGCGTCCCCATGACCACGTCATCCTGCGAAAACACCAAGGCTGATTTTCAGCATGATTCATGTGTTTAAACCATGACAGAGCACTTTCTAAGCACACGTTTAGTAAACGTACTCTAGGAAGGAAAGCGTAGCGTCTTGTGACACGGCTGTTGTGATTTGAAAACACAAGTAGGCATTTAGTCACGAAGTCTACAGTGAAACTGCATTTGCAGAAGGAAAACAAACTAACCTGCTGAACGGTTTCAGTCCAGCTCTTCTAATTTTAGTCAGTGACTGCATATTTCCCTCAGTCATGATCTGTATTCTACAGAATAATGAGTTCAGCTTCCTGTTTTAACTGCTGAAGTCAGTTTTTAGAGTTTGTGCTCCAGACGTGAGCAATTCCTCACCTTGTGTCATTAAAAAAATGTGCTCCTACTTTACTAAATAAACAGAGGAAAGTAAATGTAGTAAATGAGTGTTTGTGTGGATTATACCTGCACTACGTATCCAGACAGACATTTGAAGTTTGGAGGTTGTGGAGCTCCGTCTATAAGAACCTCTCCAGAGAGACCAGCAGGATCCTTACGAGCGGCCAGAACGTCCAGAAACCTACAGTAAAACATTATACAAAACACATTAAACAACTAAAATATATTAGTTTTAATTAAGTTGGCTTGAGAAAGCCAACTTACTGAAATGCTAGTTAAACTTATTGTTATTCTTCTTTTTCTTCCGAGACTAAAATTTTCAGCTCTACAAACTCCAAACTCAGCCCAGATCTTCAGACTCATCTGGCCGAGTGTGCTGTATCTTTTCTAACTGATCGGACTTACGGTTTTCATAAAAATAAAGGAATGAAAGGGGGAAAAATCCCATAGACTTACATTCACGGAATCCAACTGTCAAAACTCCCAGAATCCCTTGAGACTCAATCAAGCTTCCCTTCTATATACTGTATTTCTAATGTATTTAAACTCCTTCAAACTAACTTGCTAATAATGCTTGAAACATGCTAGTAACGTACTAATCATGCTAGAATCATGCTAACAACATGCTAGTAACATGCTTATCATGCTAGTAACGTAGTAGTAACATGTTAATCATGCTAGAATTATGTTAAATTTGCTAGTAACATGCTAATCATGCTAGAAACATGCTAACAACATGCTAGAATCATGCTAGCAATGTGTTAGTAACTTGCAAATCATGTAACATGAAATCATTAACATCTAGTAATGTTAATAACTTGCAAATCATTAACATCATGCTAGCAACATGCTAATCATGATAAAATCATGTTAGCTACATGCTAGTAACACGTTAATCATGCTAGCAACAAGCTAGTAACTTGCAAATCATGTTAACATCATGATAAAATCATGCAAGCAACATGCTAATCATGCCAGAATCATGTTAGCAACATGCTATTAACATGCTAACCATGCTAGAAACATGTTAAACATGATAAACTCAAATCTTTTTACCAACATGCTAGGAACACGTTAATCATGCTAGAAAAATGTTAGCAACATGCTAGTAACTTGCAAATCATGTTAACATCATGTTAGCAACATGCTAATCATGGTAAAACCATGTAAGCAACATGCTAGTAACATGCTAATAATGCTAGTAACATGGTAGTAATGTGTTAATCATGCTAGAATCATGTTAACAAATCGCTAGTAACATGTTAATCATGCTAGAATCATGCTAGTAACTTGCAAATCATGTAACATGAAATCATTAACATCTAGTAATGTTAGTAACTTGCAAATCATTAACATCATGTTAGCAACATGCTAATCATGATAAAATCATGTTATCAACATGCTAATAACACGTTAATCATGCTAGGAAAATGCTAGCAACATGCTAGTAACTTGCAAATCATGTTAACATCATGCTAGCAGCATGCTAATCATGATAAAATCATGTTATCAACATGCTAATAACACGTTAATCATGCTAGGAAAATGCTAGCAACATGCTAGTAGCTTGCTAATCATGATAAAATCATGCTAACATCATGCTAGCAACATAGTAGTAATTTGTTAATCATGCTAGAAACTTGCTAGCAACATGCTAGTAGCATGCTAGTAACATGCTAATCACCCTAATAACATAGTAATTATGCTAGAAACATGCTAACAACATGCTGTCTGTCTATCTATCTATCTATCTAAGACTTAAAAACTTCGAAAACTTTCTGGTCAGGCTTTCTCAACTTTGTCTTGACAAACTTTTTTGTCTAGTTATATTTAATATCTTAAAAACGTTATTTTAACGTAATTAAATTTTTTAATTGACTTGCATTTTATAAAACGTATAATTTCTCATAGACAGACAGACGGCTCTTACGATGATTTCCCGCTCCCGGTGGCTCCTAAAATGGCGTTCAGTCCCGGCCTCATGATACCACTAGAGAAAATAACACAGAATTACTTAAGAATTATCATCACCGCATTTTCTTCATCATCATATAATCACACAAAACAAGATAAAAACCAAACAGTGCAGTTTCTCTTTGGAAGACAATTGTATTAAAATACTTTTGTTTGCTTGACTACAGTGAAAACCAATAACAAATGCCGTCTGACCATATTAAGTGCTCACATGCCACAGTTACCTACTAGACTAATGTAAAGGTGACATAATATCCATGAGCTCAGCTGATTTGTTGGGTGAGGAATCGTGGGAGCTTATGTGTCTGACTAACATAGATAAAATCATTTCATGAGTTCAGATGAGGAAAGAAACATCTGTAGTCATGCACACTTACACAAGCTGCTGAACACACACGGACACACAGGTTAATAATCAAACTCTCCTGACAACCTCTGATGAACTCTCACACACATACACACACATATACATAAAAACTGTCATGTCATTTATACTACATTTAAATATGTATTATACTTATTTATTAATATAATGTAATAATAAATATGTATATGTATAAATATATTACTTTATATTATTATTAATATTATATTATATTACATTGATTTGTATTATATGACACTGATTTATTAATACTTAAATATTAAATGATTTAATTATGATCACAGTCATTACAAGATATCAGCCTTACAAAATATTTAAATACAGACTTTTTAATAATAATATTTGCAAAATAATGCAAAGGAGGTCATTCTCCTCTGGATTATAATAGTTAAAGAAACCTAAAACCACAAACAAACAAATAAATAAAACTTACTTTATTTTAGCTAGATGCCAAGGCAAAAACGTTATTTGTCATTTAACTTCATATAACTAAAACTGAAATAAAAACTAATAAGGACACAGACATTTAAAAATAAATAAAAATGACAAACACATCAAAAATCACTAAAATTTTAACTAAAATTTAAATGAAAAAAGAGAAATTGAAAACTAATTCAAAATATTAATAAAAGCTATATACAATGATACTAAAATAACAGTACCAGGGAAAATATTAATTTATTTTAAAATTACTACAATTTATTTATTTAATTAAGTACATTTCTAAAAGTATAATTAATAAATTATAATTTTAAAAGTATCTGATTATAGTATTCACTATATGGAATTTATGGTCTTAAAAAAAATAGTAAAATGTTTAAAAATCCATAAATTTAAATTGAATATTACTATTTACATTTTTATTACTAAAAGAAAAAGTACTGCATTCTGACAGGATACTGTATAAATAAAAATACTGTGCTCTGACAGGATCATTTTCAGAAATGTATTACAGTAATGAGAATATTTTACATTACGGTAATCAGAAGTTGAGGGACACGTGTTTAATTAAGAGAATAAAAAAACAAAACAAAAAAAAAGCAACATATAATTTTTTAATATTTTAATCTTGAAGCGAAATGACATCATGTCAGATGTTTAGAGTGAAAAGCGGTGATTTTGGAAAGGAAATTGCTGAGGAAATAGATGTAAGATCACCAGATTTTCCTGTTATGTGATCCAAATTTCTAGGATTCATTCTGTTACAGATGGACAGCAAAACCAGACATTTATCTAACAGCAGGGCAAAGGTCAAGGTTTGATGGCGCTCATCAACACTAAAATAAAGTCTCACTGCATTTAAACCCTCAAATGTCTTATTTAAGCTTGTTTTCCGTCTCGCGCTGTGTGAAAGTTCAGTGCTATTGTTCAGCAGCGACTTTAATGTTGGACAATGACCTGAACTCAGTGGGTGTGAATACGTAACGCAATCAGGTTATGAAAACATGTTTGTGTGTGCGCTTGTATAACAATGCATTAGCTTGCATGTAATGCCATGTCTACTGAAGCACGTACAAATGCATGTTTTTTTCAAGGCAGGGTGCAGGAGTTCGTTGAAACATCTCCATGCCTTCCTTCCTTCAATTCACACAAGCCCTCCCTTGTGGTTTCTACAATCACACAGTGCCTTTGAACACACGTCTACATTTATGCTCCCAGACCTACAACCTCGCAAATATCTTCTCCATTTCTTTCTTTACAGTGAAAAATAAACACGACATTCAAGAAAGGGTCAAATACAGTACTGTTTCTATTAACTCCAGGTTTTCAGCAGATACAGAAGACAAAAGCCAAGGCAGAAAACGAGTCTGAACATGAGCTCTGATGCAGTCCTGCTGGTCATTGGACAAACATGAAAATAAACCAAATTTTTTAAAGGAAAACCCATTAGTACTGCTATAAAAACGTCACAAAAAAAAAATAAATAAATAAATAAAAATATATGCAAAAACAAGTGACGTTATTATTGAGATACTGAAGATAGATATTATTGCTTTTATTAATTTTATAATATATTATA
>JAHKKF010509972.1:0-25984 GCA_019740295.1 Labeo calbasu | reverse complement strand
AAATCAAGACAATGTTCACAAAAAAAAAAAAAAAAAAAAAAAAAAAAATCAATCAAAAAAATCATCAAAATTTTTTTCACTTTGCTTCTGAGTTTTGGTGAGATTCAACTTGGGAACAACTTATGTTAATAGAAAAATAAAACACACCAACAGCTCACAAAAGGCTAAGAGGAGACAGTAATCAATACTCTTTCCCATTCTTGACCTGCAACATTAAAGCAATACATTATCTGTTCCTGCCCTGCGGGTTCAGATCAGCTTTACGTATCGATTCTGCCCGTGTCCACATTCCTCTAATGAATACTCCTACTCGCTGTATGAACTGTGACAAGCACTATCTATCACTCCCACATTCAAAGTCAAAGTGTCTTCTCAGCACTTTCACGATTTTTCTCACAAAGTACACTCTAAAATGCTGTTCGGGAATATCATCTACTTAATTTTCATTGTTGTTTTGCCACTGTCAATGAAAGTAAACTTTAGAGTAGTTTTAAAGAAACATCAGGTTTGCATAAAGCACATTCAGGAATTCTTTCTTATAGGTGAAGCACGTCATTTCAGTCACTAACAGCAAATTTGTTTTCAAACAGGTTTCACAAACACCTCCCTAACTGCTATTGGTCAGTAAACACAGAGCCCCACCCCCAAACTCATGCGATTGGCTGTGTCACTGTCGCTATGCTGGGCTGGTTGGACGTGCAAAACAAGCAGCAATGTTTTGATAGCACCACAGAGCAAGAGAATTCACAACATTTGGGGGGAATAAACCCACAATGGCTTACTTACAGGTGTCTGCACATTGATTTAAAAATTTAAAACGATAAAATAATATTAAAAATAACATTCAATAATACTCATTCTTCTCAACCACTACCAGTGTGCAGCATCCATCTGTATTTTAATGTCGACAAATAGCTACAAATAATAAATCATCATTTTTGCAGTCATTTATTGCGTTTTATTATTTCCTATTAAAATGTCTAAGCACATACTGAGAATGTTTCTATTTTTGTTTCTATTAATTTGACCAAATGACATTATTAAATGGCTCATTTGTATTTTAACAATGAAATATATTTGAGATTTAAATAATAAATCATCATATTTGCAAACACTTATTGCGTTTTATTATTTTCATTATTCATTTAGTACCTGCTACAACCACAGCCAGCATTGAGGTCTTTCTGAGACTGTGTGACTCACACATTTAATGTGATTCTGATTAAGGCTTGTGTAACTGGCCAGGGACCATACGCATAATCTGATGCAACATGTAGCTAACACCCTCCACTTCAGAGTCATTTTAAAATCGAATTATGTTCTACATTTCAGCCTTCTAAGATTGCAATATTCATAAAAACATATTCCCCACGTATCAAGTGCCATATGTATGTAAGACAACCGCAGTGTTTTTTTTTTACTTGTATAATAAGCATACTAGACTGTACTAGTCATCTTACCTTCCTTTAGAGCCTCCTTCATGATGGGTTCTCCTTTGGTGATGTCGTCGGGTGTGGCCCTGAAGAGCATTCTGTTGCGAAGACCAGTCTCGTCTGGTACCCCACAGTCACACATGTCCCTGAACAACTTCACTTTCTCCTCCAGTAATGTCAAGATCTGCTCATCCCTCTTGTGCAGCTGATCTGTAAATACAGATGTTCATTTCATTATGAGCAACCTAAGATTCACTTCATGCACTTTAGCAGCATTTGCACACCTTTTGACCACTAATTTTCATGGGTTTTTCAGTCATTAAAATTGTAAACATTTTCAAAAGACTGTACTTAACCATTTCCAAGAGTTTTTTAATGGCAACATCGGATGCAAAATTAAAGTTTGCATATAAATATGTCTTAGTAGTGTGTGTGGACAACCACGCTACAATGATAAAAATCCATTTACTTCTTTTTTTAATCCCTAAAAAACCGAAAGTGTCAATTATCAAGCGGTTTTGATTTTGTGAGCAGAATGACATCATACTGTTCAGGCCCCGCCCACTACCACTGACGGACTATCCCATATTTGCATATTTCCACCCCTCAGCCAGTTGTATGCTGTCCACCATTTTCGCCATGCTTGACCAGCTGCAATGCAGGTGTTTTGTAGATGAAAGTTAAAGTCAACATAAGAGTCTTCATTTCCTCCCGACATCAGAGCTAATGAGGACGCAGTGAATTTGTTTTGTTTTTGATGGTAACGCACCGCTGAATATACAGGTAAAAAAAAAAACGGAATAGAGGGGGCAGGGTGAGCAGTAGCTCATTATCATTTAAAGAGACCTGCATCGAAACAGAGCTGTTTTTGACAAGGTAAAAAAGGTGTTGTTTTACACAACCATTGAGGAATTATAACCAAAGTATATTGCATTTCATGAAGACCGAAGAATCAGAATCATACCAACTTGTGGAAAATGAGCATCCGATGTCCCCTTTAAGACTTTAATTTTATGTTTTAAGTTCATGTTTAATTTTAAGTAGCTGACGAGAAGAGGCTTGGTCGACCAATAGCAGTTCGCGGCAGACAGATCATTAACGGATGGTCTATGTAGTAATATAGTACATCAGGCAGAACATCAAAATGCTTACCTATTGTTAATCAACCTCAAATATGGCTTTCATCTGAAATACCCAAGTAGGACCAACTTTACATGGCTGTTTGATCTAATGTTAACCTAGAAAAATGTGCGCTATTCAAGTGTCTGTGCCGAGTGTGGAAGCTGCATGACAGATGGAGGCACATGTGCGGTCACTTTCACTTAAAATACTCCGTCATTGTTGGTCATACAGATAAAAGCAATACATCTTCCGAATCTGTAAAGACTACATTTATTTGTGTGCACTTAGAATAACAACTAAACATTGTGCTTTTGTAAAATAATGAAAACAAACAGGATGCAGATTTAGCCATCTTGGTCTCTGTAAACTCGAGCGCGAAACTTTGAAACTCTGTGTATACTTGCCTTACAGACATTAAAAATATATCTATAGAGAGTGAAATGCCTACATTTACATGAACAAATTCAAACAGAAAACAAATATTCTCTGATTATGTAATCCATATGTAACGCATACAGGCGCATCACTACTGCGGAGATGACGAGTCAGCGTCACCGACTTCATCTCTTAAGACGAAAACAAAAAAGCACTAGTTTATCAATAAGTTATTAGAATGTTAATGCAGCCTCCTTACTGTTTTTCCCTGACGCATTCATAATTATTATATCTGCCAGTGCGCTGTTTTTTGCGTGCTCTTGAGCGCTTACAAGGATATGTATACAATTAATTTTATATGGTTTATTAGTAAACGTGTGACTAATAGTCGACTAATGCTTAAAATGAATGACTAGAAAAAACTTTAGTCAAGGGCAGCCCTAATTTTTAGTTTATATTTTCTCTAAACCCAAACAAACCGTATCTATACAAAAAAGTTAAGTCATTTTAAAGGAGAAGTCCACTTCCAGGACAACACATTACAGATAATGCACTCACCCCCTTGTCATCCAAGATGTTCGTGTCTTTCTTTCTTCAGTTGTAAAAGAAATTGTGTTTTTTTGAGGGAAACGTTTCAGGATTTTTCTCCATATGGACTGATATGGTGCCCTGAGTCTGAACTTCCAAAATGCAGTTTAACTGCAGCTTCAAACGATCCCAAATGCATTTGTAAATGATCCCAGCCGAGGAAGAAGGGTCTTATCTAGCGAAACGATCAGTTATTTTCATAAAAATAATACAATTGAAATACTTTTTAATCTCAAACGCTTGTCTTGTCTTACTCTCCTTGAGCTCTGTGTATTCTGGTTCAAGACAGTTAGGGCATGTTGATAAACTCAGACCATATTTTCTCCCTCAAATTCAAAAATCATTTTAAAATCATCCTACATTGCTGCAGAAGTACCGACCCAGTCTTTGCAAAGTGAACATGCAAAGATCATCAAACACTCTTAACAAAAAAGGTAAAACAGTGATACAGGACGATTTTGAAGTTGAGGGAGAAAATACGGTTTGAGTTTTTTGACATACCCTAAGTGTCTTGAGCTAGAATACACAGTGTTCAGGGAGAGTAAGACAAAACGAGAGTTTGACATTAAAAAGTATATAAATTGTATTATTTTTATGAAAATAACTAATCGTTTCACTAGTTCACTAGACCCTTCTTCCTCAAGTGGGATTGTTTACAACCGCATTTGGGATCGTTTGAAGCTGCATTTAAACTGCATTTTGGAAGTTCAAATTCGGGGCACCATAGCAAGTCCATTATATGGAGAAAAATCCTGAAATGTTTTTCTCAAAAAACAATTTCTTTACGACTGAAGAAAGAAAAACATGAACATCTTGGATGACAAGGGTGTGAGTACATTATCTGTAAATTGTTGTTCTGGAAGTGAACTTCTCCTTTAAGCCAGAAAAGAAAAGATGGAATTTGGTACCTCTCAACTCCTTGACTTTGATTTCTTGAAGTCTTCTGTCCTCTTCGTTTTCACTAGGCACACCTTCATCATCATCTCCCTCCCTGGAGGAAATCGAAAGTCTGTAAAGAAAGACTACCAGCTCTCACAAATTGTGTTGTTTTTAATACCTTTTGTCAATTATGTTAAGCTGACAATAATTTTACTTATTATTTATGCTGTTTTATCAAGATAAATTAAACATAAAACCACTGAAAAACATTGGAATGTTTGAAAATATATATTCATTTTAAAATTTGCTAAAGATTGCAATTTAATTGTTTTTAGTTTTTAAAAATTACATTTAAGTGAGCGTGAAATGAAGGAAAAGGTCATATAAATGTAACAACATAAAAAAAATTGGATGTATTATTGGCCGATAAATAAAAACTTATGGGTTATATAACAATATATTGTGTTTCCCTCCTTTTTGTATATACAGTAGTCAACATTTGAAGTGGATCAAAAAAGTTCAAAGTTGTCCTAAGAACGGGTATTGTTTTGTTTGTTTTTTGATCCACTTCAAATGTTGACTACTGTAAAATGAGAATAGAGACTCACATTGACTGCATAGCCTCCTGAATGAGCTGCATCCACGTGTTCCTCTCTTCCTTAGAGCTGGTGTACACTTCTACCATCTCAGGCTTCTCGATGCCGGCCGTTATCAGGAACAGTCCTTTCTCCTCATTGGCTACTTCCCTCACGATGAGTTTCTGCAGGGAGATGACAGTGGAGCGCTGGTCCTGAGAGTGGAGAACAAGATGATGAGATGGGACACACAAAAACAAAGTGCCAAAGACTTTCATGTGCCAAGGTTCCTATGAAAACCAGCACTGGAGACATTATACCAGGGGCGTTTTCTCAGAGGAGACAAGGGAGGCAGTGTCTCCTCAAAACATTGGATGAGAAGAAAAATTTGTAGTGGAAAAATGACACAATGCCAATATTACAAAATATAACATTATAAAGTGTATAAATCACTCATTTTTCTAAAGAAACTCTGTCCAACAGCAACACCAGCAGGTAAAAGTTAAATACTGAAAAGAACAGCTGAATAAAAGTTCACAAATAAAATATACTGAAAAAAAAAAAACCCGAGGACTTTGCCTCCTCCTTTCAGAACACTGCACATCACTGCAATACACATTATAGGATTCCAGCATCCAACCAAGAAAGTGTATAGTAAACATGTATTGTTGAGAAACACTGTTCTTGGAGTCACATGCGGAGGTGTAATGATAAACATACCAAGGATGCGAATATGAACTTCTGATCTTTCTCCTGTAGAAACACAATCACATCCCTCAGCAGCAGAGCCTGGACATCTGGAGAAGAACATCAGATTTAAAAAAACGGCCCTGTTTGTGTTAGTGTGGGTGTATGTTGCTATGGTGATAGACGTGACTTTATTTTGTCAGCAAATGTCAAGGCAGTTTATCAATATCCTGTATCTTAAATGTAAAAATAGGTTTCTACATTTTTCTACATTTCACAAGGTGTTGCATGGCGTTGTTCTGCAGGTGCTAAGGTGTTTCGTTTGTTTTTGTTCTGCTGTTGCTACAGTGTTGTGGTTGTCAGGTTGTTGCCATATTGTTGCTAAGGTGTTCTGAGGGATTTTTAGCATGTTCCTGTTTTATGGTTATCAGGGTTTTGGGATTCATTGCCAGGGAACTATGTGATCAGTAAGGTGTTCTGAATGTCTTTTATCATGAAATTGTTATGTGGTTGCTAGGGTTTTGTGAGTAGTTGCCAGGGTGTTGCTATAAGGTTATCTTTTACATGTTGTTGTTATATGGTTGCCAGGGTGTTGCTATGTGGTTGGTAAAGTGTTTTGGTGCTCTTTTACATTTTGTTGTTACATAGTTGCCAGGGTGTTGCTATGCTGTTGTTAATGCGTTTTGAGTGTTTGCTACATGTTGTTACATGGTTGTCAGGGTGTTGCTATGCGGTTGGAAATGTGTTTTGATTGTCTTCTACATGTTGTTACATGATTACCAGGGTGTTGCTATGTGGTTGCTAATGTGTTCTGATGGTCTTTTACATATTGTTGTTACATGGTTGCCAAGGTGTTGCTATGCTGTTGTTAATGTGTTTTGAATATCTTTTACATGTTGTTGCTACATGCTTGCCTGAGTGTTGCTATGTGGTTGGTAATGTGCTCTGAGTGTCTTTTACATGTTATTGTTACATGGTTGCCAGGGTGTTGCTATGCAATTGGTAATGTGTTCTGAGTTTTATTTTTACATGTTGTTGTTACATGGTTCCCAGGGTGATGCTGTGCGATTGCTAATGTGTTCTGATGGTCTTTTACATATTGTTGTTACATGATTGCCAAGGTGTTGCTATGCTGTTGTTAATGAGTTTTGAATATCTTTTACATGTTGTTGCTACATGCTTGCCTGTGTGTTGCTATGTGGTTGGTAATGTGCTCTGAGTGTCTTTTACATGTTAGTGTTACATGGTTGCCAAGGTGTTGCTATGCTGCTGCTAGTGTGTTCTGATGGCCTTTTAAATGACGTTGTTACATGGGTGCCAGGGTGTTGCTATGTGGTTGCTAATGTGTTTTGATGGTCTTTTACATGTTGTTGTTACATGGTTGCCAGGGTGTTGCTATGCTGTTATTAATGTGTTTTGAGTATCTTTTACATGTTGTTGTTAATTGGTTGCCAGGGTGTTGCAATGCGGTTGCTAATGTGTTCTGATGGTCTTTTAAATGTTGTTATTACACGGTTGCCAGGGTGTTGCTATGTGGTTTATTCACCAATGAACCCACTGCACTGGTTCTCACCTTTGAGTCTGCCTGCTGAATTCTTCAGCTGTAGCGGCCCATCGTGAATTAACTTCTGCCCACGTAACAGATCCTCTCTGGCAAACATCTGCCCGCTTTTCATCCTCATGATGGACTTGCTGTCCGTCCGGCTGTACACTTCCTTTAGCCTCTTTTTCTTCTCATGCTCGTTCACTTTATTGTCTACGGCGGCAATCACCTCCTTCACCAATTTCAGACCTTGGGTTACATCTGGATGGTCTTCCTCATTTTCTGTCATGAAATATATCAGAATATTACCTGGAGCACTACAAATGAGTTCAAGGGTATTGAAATAGCCTAACTAGTACAGTAACTGGTCGTACCTTTTGTGTGCTGCAGTATTCTCTGTAGTAAGACGGGATACTTTGTTATTCGTTGTGTGACTAACAATATACACTCAGGAATGCTTAGGCGTCGGACAACAGGACTGCTCATCTTTTTCTGGAAAACAGAAACAGATGTGAAACATGGGACTGGCTCCATTTTAGAGTCTTGACCAGGAAGCAAAAGGAGGAAAAGAATAAACACTAAGTTTCTTTTACAGACTAAAATTTTTTACTATGAAAACTTGGTGAAAGATGGCTACCTTGATGAAAGCCTGAAAACGTTTGTCTTTGGTGTGAAGCTCCTTGTAGAAGTTCACAGCTTCATTGTGTCTGCTGCAGAACTTCCCATAGACCTTCTTCATTCTCTCAGCACTGGAACCTGAGAACTATGGAGGAATAAACAGTGGAAATTTTTGACATCACTTATACTAAATGTTCCAGATATTACAAACCAATGCATTTCTACAGATTTAGAGACATTCTCTTAACGTTCAACCATAACTTACCTGAGAGACTAGCAAGTCACCAATCTTTCGGATGACAAAGCCGCCCTCCTCCTGGCTTGTTGACTCTTTCTTCCTTTCAAGCAGCTGTGAAAAAAACTGTGTGTGCAAGTCCAGAACGTCATCTAACATAGGAAACATCTTCTCTACAGTCTGAACCTCCAGTTGAACTTCTCTCAGTAGCCCTTTACTGTAAACATCAGCCATGATCTTCAAGGTCCTCACGTGGTGCATTTCTGTCTGGATGAGCTCTGATAATGACAGAAGGCAAGAACTTCATCACATGACCTTACAAGTGTGTCAGTGACCTCATTCAGCAGTTTCAGAACTTTTTTTCACAAAGTTTAAAAATGAAAGCAGAAGCTTCTTGGGAAGGCCTGATGTGACTCTTACCGTAGATGACATCTTGCCTCTTGATAACATCCTTTTTAAGCTGTTTCAGGAATTTCTTGTCCACCGTAAAGCTCCACGAATCTGCTTCCAGCTCTTTGGCATCAGCTTCAAATTCTCCCATCAACTGACTGTCCATCATCTCTGTACCTGCCATTCAGAACGATTAAAATTATGCTGCTGTCTAGTCTATATGCTTGTTTTTGTTTATATACAATGAATGCCAATCGATCGTAGATGTGATCCTGGACCACAAAACCAGTGATAAGGGTCTTTTTAAATACATTTATATAGAATAAATAAGCTTTCCACTGATGCATGGTTTGTTAGGACATACCAAGATACAACTATTTGAAAATCTGGAATCTGAGGGTGCAAAAAAAAAAAAAAAAAAAAAAAATTGACAAAATCTTCTATAAAGTTGTCCAAATGAATTTCCTAGCAAAGCATATTTCTAATTAAAAATTAAGTTTTGATATATTTACGGTAGGAAATTTACAAAATATCTTCATGGAACACAATCTTTACTTAATATCCTAATGATTTTTGGCATTAAAGAAAAATCAACAATTTTGATCCATTCAATGTATTGTTGGCTATTGATACAAATATACCCGTGCTACTAACGGCTGGTTTTGTGGTCCAAATATCTGCTACACAAATAATACTAAAATAATATTTTTTTTTACAATTTTACTGAAACTGTAATTTCTTCTTATGATGGGCAAATGCTGAAAACAGTTAAGACGCTTAATATTTATTTAACTGTAATACTTTTTTTTCAGGATTCTTTAATTAATAGAAAGTCCAAGAGAACAGCATTCATTTGAAATTTAAATCTTTCTTAAATTAAAAAAGAAAAAATCTTTCCAAAAAAACAAAACCTAAATAAAATAAAATTACATTAAAAAAATCTAGATAAATGTAGATAAAATTATAAAAGTAATATATTTACAATTGTAAAATAATAATAATAATAATAATAATAATAATAATAATTATTATTATAAATAACCACACTCTGAATAATTAATAAAAAAACTTCATAATTTAATTGGACCCAAGACAGGTGTATATTTTACTGGTAATGAGTACGAGAAGAAGAGACTTACCCTCGTCGGTAAGAGATTCTGTTGACTCACTGACTTTACTGGTCTTGTGAAGAGAGTCGGTCGACTGGGACAAAAACTTCAGACTCCTTAGCGGAGGGTCTTCCATTTGTCTGAATGTGCAAAGAGCAGAAGATAATTTACTCCATATTATATACTACATTATACACTCCATCTTTTAATGTCGTTTTGGTTTTATTGTGATCATGCGAAGATATTCAAAATGGTGCAAAACTGATTTTAGGAGCAATTACAATATTAAATCTGAAAACATCTGTATGTTATCAGCTAGCATTGGCACTGACCCTGCGATGTTATTAATGGACATGCTCTTGGACAGAGGGTTGCTGTTGAAAGACATGATACTGCTGGGGCTTTTCCGAGGAGGGGCAAGAGGAGCGGGTTGATCATCGGGAACAGAGATGGCAGACCACGGACGTTCCCGTGCTGGGAGGGCTAAACAAATTAACAAGATTAGACAGTCAGATTTTAGAAATAAAGTAGAAATACATAAAACATGAAGAAATACATGATTATGTAAGGACTTTACTTTTACTTCTAAGCGTAACACCAGGTGTCAGCGCAGAATCTGGTACCGTCTGCTGCTGTTTCTGCTGCTGAAAGAAATATTTGAGTCTTTAACCTTTATAGCTTAAAGAATTCACTAAAAAGTGAACACATTCTGTCATTATTAATTAATACACGTATCATAGTTTTGAGATCCACAAACAGTGACATACTAACAGATTGTGCAACTTGGGGTAAACTTTCCTTTTACTCATTTGTCCTACAGTTCTGGTCATAAACTGACAATTATTAGCTAAGAAACATGAAATCTGCAGAAGTAGTTTATGACAGTCATATGCGAACCAAGATAAAAGACAATGGATTACCTTCATTTTGACTTTGGCACAAACAGGAAGACTCTCTCTGCAGCCTTTGTGGACTTGTGCATTGCAATCTGAAAACAAACAAACAAATCCGTACAGTCAGTACTGAACACACAGACTTTGATCTATCAGTTTAGTGTGATATTCCACTTGTTCTCATCCAAAAGCATGTAGAATAAGCCTCAAACTGCGAACAGAACAGACATCTGGAAGAAAAGTGGTATTGTAACAAACACTGTCCCATTTCCTGCTTCTCCGTTCATGTAGGAGAGAGCGAGATTAGCCTTTTCCTGCATGACTCCACCTCTGCCAAACAGCTGATGTTTAACACAAATTTAACCACAAACACTTCAGTTGAGTCATTACTAGTCTTGAACATGTAAGGATTTCAAGTAAACATGCCAAGTCAGTGTTTACATCGTTTTCTCTAAGAAAACAAGCTAAAATTGTTAATTTCAGAAGTTAAAATTTTAAAAATGATTTCAAATGCACAACCAATTTGATGCTATGCAGATTTGTTGTCATAGTAATAAGTAAAAAAGCTAACCTTAATGCTAATTCGCAGTCAAAACACACCTGCACAGATGGTGCTTTTGCCTTTTTCTGTCAGTGTACTTTGCACCTCATGACCACAAAACTAGAGTTAGACACACCCGAAAGAGATTTACAAGCTTTACAAAACAAAACCACACACAACCTCAGATTGGGTGCATAACGGTATCAAGGGCTGCTAGACCTTCAACTACCTACATGTTTGAAGGCGTAGAGATTGTGATAATTTCCCTGCCAGTTTACTTTCCCTACTCCCACAGAACATCTTTAGCGAACCCCACGCAGTCACCAAAAACGACTATTTGAAACTCAGCACATGGTACCACTCAAAACTTTTAGTAGGATTATTATTTTAATTCATGTTTAGTGATTAATCACGATTAATCGTATCCGAAACATATTTAAAATCATATATAAATATGAATATAAATATTTACCAGTCCCGATTAATCGATTTTACGGCATTATTATTTATTTTGTTTTATTCAGCAAAAAAACACATTTTAACAAATTCAGAATTATGTGATGACTAGATAGTTCAAATCAGCATATTTTAATGATTTCTGAAGGATCATTTGAAACTGAAGTCTTGAGTAATGATGCTGAAAATTCAGTTTTGCCATCGTAGAAAGAAAGCACATTTTAAAATACATTAAAATAGAAAACAGTTATTTTAAATTGTAATAATGTTTTACAATATTGTTGTTTTTTTTGTATTTCTGATCAAATTAATGCAGAAAAGCAGTAGTGTATTTATGAGTGTAACAGAGTAATGAATTTTTAAACAATAGGGTACAACGGGGCTAAAGGTGCCTTTTATATTATATTCCTCGTGGCGTAGCACTTTCCAAAACATCTGCTTTTCAAGACGCACGTGCAAATTTGCCTGATCCTTGATGGGACTGCAGCAGTACAAAGTTGATTCTGTGCTTACTTATTCTAATATTTGATGTATTTGGGGTAAAAAGCGCCCTGCTGTTGGGGCTAAAAGGCACAATAATTAACATGATAATTAATAGATGGCTAACTTTTCCATTTGTTGGTTTATTGAATCGTTCGTTCATCTTATGGGGCTGTCATGTGATGAACGAACGATTCAAACCCGAAAACTTGTCAGATAAGAGTTGAGGTGAGCTAGTCATAGACTAAAGAATTACAGTTTTGTTTTGTTTGTAGTGTGATCAACGTTTGTGTAAGCAGTAGATGTGTTAGGGAAGTAACACGTAAGATTTTAATTATATTTTGCTAAAATGAACGAAATGAGTCGAAAAAAGATTCGTTCATTTTGCTGAACGAGTCGGTAAAATGATCCGAACTTCCCATCACTACTACGAATCACGTCTAAGTTCACTGTCTGTTTACTCCGGCTCAAAAAGGTAGAGAATGGCGAAAAACTCCATCTTATTTTCTCCTACAACTTCAGAATCGTCCGACATCGTTCGCTTTGTAAACACTGGGTCTGTAGTTCCGCCTACATTCCACATTGACCTTTCGGCATGATTCAATAGTATGTGAACGCGCATCCCAGAACCTGTGCTACACAAGCTTTTGTGCTTAGAAAGTATACAAACTTGTATTTTTTGAAAAAAAAAAAAAAAAGATCGCTAGATAAGACCCTCCTTCTTCAGCTGGGATCATTTAGAGCCCTTTGAAGCTGCATTTAAACTACATTTTGGAAGTTCAAAAAAACATTATTTTAGCTAAAGTATTTGTATTAATACTATGTGCCTTTTGCCCCATGCTGGTGAGCATTTTACCCCATGTGTGGGGTAAGAGGCCCCCCTTGCCACCTCATACATATATAAGATTTTAAAACCAATATTTTTTCTACAATTACATATTTTAGGCACAGTGAAAAGCATTGCACCCTAATAATAATAACACTGTTATCACATAAGACTTTCAGAGATTTGATCAAACCGACAAAAAGTGTCTTGCGCATCAGTCACTTTTGGGAAATGAGAGGAAACGGTAATGAGTCTGCCAGCACATCCTCTGAGAACAATAAACAGAAAGAGCAATGGCGGTAGCGGTGCGCTGACAGGATGTTCCAGCACACTGACTGGTCTCTGCGCGGCGCTGAGCCTCGCCAGCTGTGTGCGGGTGGAGCCACAGAGTGATGCAACACTGTGTAAGGCCTGACTGGGCAGATAGCCATGATTACTCCTTTACTTTTTTCCCTTCCTTTCTTTGAAACTCTGCTCACTCCGAGACACATTTTAACCCAATTCTCCACACATATCATGCACAACAGTGTCTCTCCAGAAACCTGCTCATGTGTGGCTTTAAATCATCTTAGAAGCTGTTGCTGACATGCTAATTAAAAAAGCTTTTTTATTTCTAGAGACAATCTGTGGGCATTTTATCTATGGAATAAAATTTATTTAACCAACTTCCTGTGTGAATCTCTTGCGAAGCAAGCTTCTGCAAAAAAACACTTTCGCAGCGGTAAATTAAACTCTGTGCACGGCTGCTCTGCAAATGACAGTAAAGGAGGAAGTGCCAAAAAAAGACACCAGCCTATGGCAAAACAAAAGAAGCGAGTGGAATGACTGCGTAGAATTGAACAGAGCAGTATTTGATCAACTTTTTATTTTTGCGCACTTTAATTGAATAAAAACACAACTGATGCCAATCCAAATACATTTTAATTAAACATGTATTGTATGGAGTTTGGTATTATCATAAATTACATGCAGCTTCCTCTTTTTACTGGAGTGTTATGCAAGGAGTTTTTAGTGATTTTAGCCATATGAATATCATTGTTCGCTATGACTTTTATCATAAAATTTCATTCATTATGGCTTCCTTTCAACTGAGAATTCTTTTCTTAACACAGCTAGAAAAGACATTCCCATAAGTCTGGGAATGTCATGTAAATGTAAATGTAAATGGAAACTCTGATATAGAGTATAGAAAGAACATATATAGTGTAGTGTAGAATATATAGTGTACTGAGCAGAACAGAAGAGTATAGAATTTAGAATACAGAAATACAGTAGAAAATAGTCAAAGTAAACAGAAGTAAACAGATAACAAAATAGTGTGTAAAAGAGTAAGTGTAAAATAGAGGATAGAATAGAGAGTTGAGTACAGAAAAAGTATAAAGATTATAGAATATAAGAGTGAAGAATAAAGTAGAATAAGAAAATAATAAGAAAAAGTAGAGAGAAGAAGAGTATAAAGTTTAGAAAATACAGAATAGAAAGCACAGAACAGTATAAGAAATAGAAGATAATAGAAATATGGTATAGAACAGCAAGATTCTAAAAGAAAACAAATGAGTAGAATGTAGAGAGTAGAATATAAAAGACTGAAAATGACAAAAAAAAAATTTAAAATTAAATTGTAGAAAGCACAGTAAAGAAGAGAGTGTAGAATACAAGACAGAGTTCTGTATTCTACAATAAATAACGCACACTTACTGGTGCAGAGGAAAGCATCTTTAGTGTTGATAAGTTTGTTGCACTGGTGGCAGGGGATTGTGGGTACTGGCATGACCGCGGTGAAGAGATGCCCGTTTGATGCTCTCCTCTCCTTGTCTTTGGCATCTCGCTCGCGTTCCTTATTCTTGTCTTTCTCCTTCTCCTGCAAAACACAAGGCAAAAGGTGAATGAATTCATCAGAGTGTACATGTGTGATGTACAGTGCTTTCAGACAGCCCGAGTCGTGCATTAGACTCAATTACAGCAGGGTCCCGGCCCAGATGGGAGATTAAATGGGAGCGGAGCACATCCATCATAAAACTCCCAGTGTCAGCAGAGCACTGCTGCATCCATCACAAGAGAAACCTCATCAGCTGCACAATCAATACTTTCATTCATATTCATCATTCATCTCCAGCTGCAAGGATGAAACCCACTTTCATTCATTCTTAACATCTATCTATCTTCAGTATCACATTTTCAACATCTGCACATTCTCAACATCATCTCTACACATGTACATCCATCCATCCTCAATAACACATTTTCAAATTCATATCCATCAATCCATCCATCTATTCATCCATCTACCCATCAATAAAAATATCTATCCATCTATCCATCTTTCACCAAAGTATCTATCCATACATCCATCCACCAACCTGCCAATCCATCTATCCATCCATCTACCCATCTTCCTATCTACCTATCTACCTACCTATCTACCTATCTATCTGTCTATCCAACCACCCAACCACCTATCACTTAACCATCAATCCACCCATCATCCATCTATCCATTTACCTTCATTCTATCTACCCATCTATAAATGTATCTGGCCATCATTCTACCAATCTACCCATCCATCTTATCCATCTATCTACCCATCTTCCATCTACCTACCCCACATCTATCCACCGGTCTATAAATGTATCTACCCATCAATCCAGCTACCAATCTACCCATCCATACATCTACCCATCTATCCATCTATCCATCCTCCATCTATCTATCTACCTATCTATCCATCTACCTACCCTTAACCATCCACCAGTCTAAAAATGTATCTACCCATCTATCCACCAGTCTATAAATGTATGTAACCATCCATACATCTACCCATCTATCCATCTACTTATCCACCTACTCATCCTCCATCTATCTACCCAACTATCCATTTACCTACCCCCTAACCATCTATCCACCAGTCTAAAAATGTAACTACCCATCTATCCATCAACGCCCTAACCATCTATCCACCGGTCTATAAATGTATCTACCCAATCCATCTACCAATCTACCCATCTGTCTTATCCATTTATCTACTCATCCATCTACCCATCTATTCATCCAACCACGTCATCTAAACATCCATCTACCCATCTATTCATCCAACCACGTCATCTAAACATCCATCTACCCATCTATTCACCTACCTACCCCCTAACATCCATCTATAAATTTATCTACCATCCATCTTTATCCATCTACAATTCTACCCATCTTATCCATCTATCTACCATCTTCCATCTACCTACCCCTAACCATCATCTACCCATCTATAAATTTATCTACCCAATCCATCCACCAATCTATCCATCTACTTATCTATCTATCCACCTTTCCCAACAATCCATCTACCTATCTACATATTTATCTACCCATCCATCTTATTTACCTATTCATCCACTCATCCATCTTTCCCTCTATCCATCCACTTCTACCAACCATCCATCTACCGATCTATAAATTTATCTACCCATCAATCCATCTATCAGTCTACCCATCCATCTACTCATCCATGTACCCATCTTCCATCTTATCCATCTACCTACCCAACTACCTATCAGCCAACCCTCTATCCATACATTTATATACCCATCCATCAAATACACTGTCCTGTTTCCTTGCTTCTCTGGCACCTTGCATGAAGTGTCAAAAACCACAGGATGTTCACTCCATCATAGTGGTGTTCTTGAGAAAACCACTTACTGTGTCTATCAGACCACCTTGATTACAAAATCTGATCTGCTCCCACAGTCATATACCAAGATTATGATCACTTGCAAGCCAAAAATGGGAAAACAACAACGACGAAAATATTTGCAGAATTCAACTAAACGGATTAAAAACTTTCTGATTAATTCTTAGTATTCACTACCTACTAATAACAAATAACAAGTAAAATGTTGCTGCACATTTACTGAACTAGTATTCCAGTGAGTTCAGAAGTGTGACTTAATATCATAACAACAGGACAAAAAAAATATTTGGCTACAAACAGTATAGGAAGGAAGAGGGTGAAAGTGCACTTCCCAAAAAGTTTAAACATGGCTAAAATGTATAAACATGTCCAAGCAAGTTCAAGTTTAAAATAAAAAAAAAACATTTAAACAACACAAGTGATTAAAGCAATTCAGACTATTCTCAAATGGGGTGAAACAATGATCTCGGATAGCACAAAAAAGTTAAATAAGTTGCCACGCCACTTAAATAACACATCCCACATCAAACCTTTAAAAATAACCACCACAAACATATCAGAACATCAAACAAATATGTCTTTTCAATACACATGATGAAAAAAAATCTAACATCTACTCTTTGGTACTACAGTCCTACCTCAACCAGACCACCAGTATTCTTGATCTTCAGTGACCGACCCTGCGGTAAAAACCTACGACACAACGTAGACATCCCAGATGCAAGGTAGCCAGTGAGCGCACTGGCCTCAAGGTACGGCAGATGAGGTTGAGAGTCTGTCTACACAAACACAAAAGTTCCCATGACGGAGAGCAGGCGAGCCAGCCAGAGGAAGTGACTGCAGTTTCTTTCTGCTGTCTTTCACATTCAGGCTCAACTTAAAGATACAGTGCACTTCCTTTTACCATAGACCCTCCCTAGCAAAACAGGCAGCTTTTTGTTCGCATTTAGCCAATTCAACGAACATAGAAATTAATCAACACTGCAGTTAATTCAGACCCAGAGTGACCATGTGACATCAAACAATTAAGAAGCATTCTGTCTACATCACTGGCCTACCATTATGACACGATTCCACGCACAATGTATTGAAAAAAAGCAGGTGTGAGGTTTTCTTAGGTTAAAATATGTGTATAAATTACATGGTAGACATAAACCATATATGGTGGCCCAGCTGATTCATGTGGACACCAAAAGTGTATCATGAAGTTTCTCAGAATCTGTGAAGTCATAGAATTTAACATGCATTTGTTTTCACAGAATTGCCTGAGCTCTAAAGCTTGAAGCGTGAACGAGTATATTTAAACAGAACCATAGAGACCACAGCTTACTTCTACATCCTGTTGAACTTCCCTACCGCAAGCCCTTCTACGACAGACAGTGTGCACAAAGTTGCCTGCGCAAGAGCAAACTCTGCAAACGCTTGAACAACTTCAGATAACGCGGGGGTTGCTGAGAGCTTTCACACCATCAGCAACCTCATCATCTACAGGAACCACACAGAGAAAACCTCAAAGTTAAATAGCAGGTGCATGCTGCTGCATCAAAGAATGCCATTAAGTCAGCATGATATGGGGCAAGCTAAAAAAGATAACATTTGTTTCCACTAATAAGGTCTGAGATGCTTCAGACAGGCCCACACGAAGTAAATGTACTGGATTTCGAGCAGAAGAAACAAATGCACATACACACACACACATCTAAATAGTTTAATTATATACCCACCTTGTTCTTTTTGCTCATCTTGCTCTTGAGGTAACTGAAGGTCCTGCTCACTTTGGTTCCTCCAACTTTGCCTTCACTGTCACTCCGCAACGGGCCCGGATCCTCCTCTGATATACTGAATGAAACAAAAGACGACAAATGGGAATATTTAAAACTGGAGCAGCGTCAGAATTTGCATACTATCTGTCCTAAACAGTCCCAAATTGTAGTATGCAGGGGTCGTACCTGTATTCTAAAGATCCCGATGTACCTGTGAACGAGGCCAATCCTGAAACGAGAGAAAACTATTGATTAAAACAAAAGTACAGTGGAGACAAGACTACGACTGACTAAAGGACATAAACGAGACCACAGAACAACAACTGACATTGTTAATCACTTTTCAGTGCGCCTCAGGAGTTTTGTACTTGTACAAAAAGAAATTACACAAGAAGTTTTATGGCGTGAATAGACTCTAAGGCACAACCCTGCAGAGAACAAAGGCAATTCTTCAAGCAAAACGCCACATTTGTACAACACTCAAAAAAGCTTAAAGAAAAACTGAGGCTTTGTACTGCAAACACAAAAGCTTAACTGTGAACGATGAAATGATTGATAATGTTTTGCAAAGACTGGAGAAACAGGCTTATATATATATATTTTTGCCTTTTAAAGTAAATGATTATGCTGTGTTTGTACAATAGTTTTTTATGATACCCACGACAGATGAGTTTGGCTTAAATATATAGTGTAAAGAATGATATTAAACCAATAAATACGCAATAATTTTTTAATCATTTTTCTTAGCTCCAGTGTTGGCGTAGTTACTGCATTTAGCCTCTAGGGGCAGTATAATTTAGTCTTATAACTTATAATAAGCCTGAAGAGGAGAAAGTATATTAAAAAATGTCTACGTAAACAGATATTTGTTTTTCAATTACCATGTTCAGGTGACAGCTAAGGAGTAATGTTTTTTTTTACATTACTATCTAGGCATTTCTTTTTACAAGGAGCTCTAAGCAGCTGTGAAATCTATAGGCAGTAGTATGAAAAGTGTTTATGTGGATCTGAATGACTTTGAAAGACACGGAAAGAGATGGAACCAATGGAAAGGAACTATACAGATGTGGAAATGTCTCATTTGGGAGATCCGCTACCCATTCGTCCAACAATCCACAGGAAGTATGTGTAAAATGCCATTTTCTCTTAGATGAGGGGCTGAGAAGAATTTTAACTCACATGCAACTATTACAGAAGGTTCAAATGCTCACTGATGCTTCGGAAGGAAACACAGTGGATTAAGAGCCGGGGGGTGAGAAATTTAACTTATTTTGTCCTCTGGGAAACATGTAATTATCTTCTGTAGCTTCTGAAGGGCAGTACTAAATTAAAAAATATATATATGATATTTAGACAAAATAAGAAAAATGTAGTCAGCGTGCCGACATACAGTGACGCTGCGCTACGGGCGTCCCGAGTTCGAATCCCGACTCGAGCATCTTTCCCGACCCCGCCACCGATCTCTCTCTCCCACTTCGCTTCCTGTCAGTTCTGATCTGTCCTATCCTAATGAAGGTAAAATGCCAAAAAAATAAAGCTTCAAAAAAAAGAAAAAAAGGAAAAAAAGAAAAATGTACACAACTTCATTCTGTTCCAAAAGTTTTCACCCCCAACTCTTAATGCATCGTTTGTCCTTCTGGAGCATCAGTGAGGGATTGAACCTTCTGTAACAGTTGCATATGAGTCCCTCAGTTGTCCGTAGTGTGAAAAGATGGATCTCAAAATCATACAGTCATTTCTGGAAAGGGTTTAAATACACAAAAATGCTAAAAAAAAACCAAAACAATAAATTTGTGAGACCTGAAAGCTTTTTCCGAAGAACAGTGGGCAGTTTAACTATTCAGGACAAACATTTTGACTTCAACGCTACTGGGTTACTGCAATGGTAACAAACCTCAGTACTCAAGGGGTGATGTACTTTCAATTATCTGTGCCAATAAACTAAATATATTATGATCCAGGAAGCTAGTTATAAACGTAATAATTTAACTCCTCAAAGTTCTAATCAAACAAGTGACTGCACAATAAATGCATCAGCAGACAACATGCACATCATACATATAAGTTCATTAAGTTATTGCATAAAGAATTTCAAAAACCTGTTTTATTATTTTGCCACTTTAGTCATTTAGTATTCATTTTCTAAAAAAATCTTATAACCCACAGGTTAGATAAATCCAATTAAATAAAACATTTAGACGAAGATGAATAATTTTCAACACTGTCATATAATTACACACGTGGGATAATTAAAAAAATATATAAACATATCATTAATAAATAAATAAATAAATAGAATAGATGATTTAGAAGTCATTTCAAGGAGCTGGTCTGATCAATAACTTAGTGACACAAGGGAGGTAGGGGACACACTTCATATTAAGCTGGGGTTGGGCAGGGGCCATGCCAGGCATTGTGGGACATTCTTTTACTTACTGACTGCCTCCTCCTCATCACTGGATGAAGAGCCAATAGAAAAGAGATTTTTAGATTTGGGAAGCATAGGTGAGATGCTGAAGGAGAAGGAGATTCGTCGCTTGGGTCTTGGCCGTCCAATCGCTGGTGGGTTCCATGATCACATGGGCAAAAAAGATCAAAGCAGGCATTATAAAAAAATTGGCTGCTAATACACTGGCAGTAAATGTCCACTCCCTTAAAGTGACACCACAGTGAAAGGGAACCACGGGAGCTCCACATCTGATGAGTTGAAGAACACCAACAATCCCAGTCGAGGATATTTTTGTAGTATAAAGACCCCATGACACGAAACTGGGTGTTAGATATGACTGACAGGAAGTGAGTGGTCAGTGTGTGGTTATATATGACTGAATACATTTCCACTCCTTATTTTACCACAAGGGCATGGAAGAGACCAGAAGAGAAAATTCTGAACTCTGCAACATCTTATCTTAAAACACTTTTGGAAATATTTTTAGTTTATAAAATTATTTAAAATGTAAGTGCTACAGAGCTCAGAGTGGCACAAAAATACACAGGAGAGAAAACTAAAAGGGTTGTTTAAACTCACCATCCAGGTCTTTGTGACTGATGGCCAACATGGAGACAGACTTGGTGAGAAAGGGTTGCGAAGGTGGGACGCATCTTCGTCCAGACTGGATGGACTTCTGAAAGCAGCAAACATGACAAAACATTCAATCGCGGTAATTAAATGCAATGAAATTAAAACTACTAAATTAATTGGAAAATCTGCAGATGCTGCTCATATATCTGATTGAGACCAAGTAGTGTTTTTTAGCCTTCTTTCCTTGGTAGAAAGGAAGACTGTCAGTCGATAATTTCATTTTCTTTTCAACAGTCATTATCACATGACTTGCATACATCGTGAACATAGCGTCAATGACATTATATGGTCGTTTATGGTGTTTTTGTGCTCTTTGGATCTTGACAGTCAGTACAAGCTGTTGTTGCATGTAAAAGCGATGCAAAAATATTACAAATTTTAATCGTTTTAGGTAAACGATATGTTTACACAATGTTGTTATAAGACAATGTTTAACAAACCAATACTTTTTTTTTTATAATCAGAAAAGTAACCACAATAAACACATATTTAAAAAAAAAAACTATGATGAAATTTAAATGGTTTAAATAATATACTTAAAAAAAACAAACTAAATGATATTTTAAAGGGATAGTTCACCCAAAAATTTAAATTCAGTCATTTGTTACTCACCTTCATATAAATCCAAACCCGTAAGACCTCTGTTCATTTTCAGAACACAAATTAAAATACTTTTGAAGAAATCCGAGAGCTTTCTGACCCTGCATAGACAGCAACGCAATTGACACTTTCAAGGCCCAGAAAGAAAGTAAGGACATCATTAAACTAATGAATGTGACATCAGTGCTTCAATGTGGTTGTGCGTTGAAGAAGAAACTGCTGAATAAAGTTGTTATTTTTATTTTCTTTGCTCACAAAACGTATTCTCGTAGCTTCATAAAATTATGGTTGAACCACTGATGTCACATGGACTATTTTAACAATGTCATTACTACCTTTCTAGACCTTGAACGTGTCAGTTGTGTTGCTGTCTATGTCAGAAACCTCTCTGAAATGAATATCTTAATTTGTGTTATGACGATAAACAACGATCTTACAGGTTTGTGACAGAATTTAATTTCTGGGTGAACTATCCCTTTAATATCAATGATATATGAAATTAAAATGTATATATAATGTGTGTGTGTGTGTGTATATATATATATATATATATGTTTTTGAACATGATTAGCCTGCTGTACTGCTAAGTGATTAGACTGGTAGCTTAGCATACCGTCAATCAATTAGCATGCTATCTTAGCTTCCATTGCTAGAAAATAAAAAACATTAAATGTTATATGTTTTAGTTATCTACAAAAAGATACTAGGATACATTTTTTAACATGATTAGCCTGCTGTATTGTTAACTGATTAGCTTTGTAGCTTAGCATGCCACTAATCAATTAGCATGTTATCTTAGCTCCCACTGCTAGGAAAGAAAAACTTGAAATGCTATATTTTAGATATCTAGAAAAATATTGGGATATGTTTTTGAACATGATTAGCCTGTTGTACTGCTAAGTGATTAGCCAGGTAGTTTAGCATACCGTCAATCAATTAACATGCTATCTTAGCTCCCATTGCTAAAAAAAAGAAAAACTCGAAATGGTTTATTTTAGCTGCTAAAAAAAAAACAAAAAAACATGGGGATATGTTTTTGAACATGATTAGCCTGCTGTATTGCTAACCAGTTAGCCTGGTAGCTTAGCATACCACTAATCAATTAACGTACTATCTTAGCTCCCATTGCTAGAAAATAAAAACTTATGTATAATATAACATTTAAATACAGGAGAAATGGATCAAAGTACTAAGGCAACAAAATCTAAACTAAAGCGAACTATATTCACTACCAATCAAAAGTTATTGAACAGTAAGATTTGATTTTTAAACAAGTCTTTTCTGCTCACCAGGCCTGCATGTATTTGATCCAAAGTACTGCAAAAACAGTAAAATTTTGAAATATTTTTACTATTTAAAATAACTGTTTTCTATTTGAATATATTTTAAAATGTAATTCATTCCTGTGATTTCAAAGCTGATTTTTTAGCATCATTGAGCTCCATGATCCTTCAGAAATCATTCCAAAATTCCGATTTGCTGCTCAAAAGCATTTATTATTATTATGTTGAAAACAGCTGAGCAGAAGTTTTTCAGGTTTCTTCAGTGAATATAAAGTTCAGAAAAACAGCATTTGTCTAAAATAGACATCTTTTGTAACATTATAAATATCTTTATCAGCACCTTTGATCAATTTATCAAAATTTGTGTGAATTTAATTGACAAATAATTTGTCATAATTAAAAACTTTTCGCACCAATGAAAATAAGACGATAACAAAACGTTCAATTGATTAAACTAACAATTGAATGACAAAAACTATGACGAAAATCTAGTAACATTTTCGTCAACTAATAAAATGTTAGGGAGGGGCGATTTGGGAAGAGATTCATTCAGAACAAATCTGCTGCATGGTTAGGAGGTTAGATGCGTACACGTCTTATGATATTTAGATGACTAAAACTTGACCAAAACTAAAAAAAAAAATTCAGATGACTAAAATGTGACTAAAACTAAATGGTATTTTAGTCAAAAGACTAAGACTAAATCAAAATTTGCTGTCAAAGCTCACACTGATATAAAGCATCCTTGCTAAATAAAAGTCTTTTATTTAAAAAATAAATTATACTGACTCCAAACTTTTAAATGCTGATCTTTGGATCTTTTTTTCATCAAAGAATCGTGAAAAACATGTACTGAACTGTTTTAAATATTAACGATAATAATTTCTTAAACAGCAAATCAGCATATTAGAAAGATTTCTGAAGGATCGTGACTGGAGTATTGATGCTGAAAATGTAGCTTTGATCAAAGGAATAAATTACATTGTAAAATACACTCAAATAGACAACAGGTATTTTAAACAGTAAAAATATTTCAAATTTTTACAGTTTTTGCTGTACTTTGGCTCAAATAAATGCAGGCTTGGTGAGCAGAAGGGACTTCTTTAAAAACATTAAAAATCGTACTGTTTAAAAACTTTTGACTTTTGATTTTCTTACCTTAGTTTAGATTTCAGCTGCTGGATTTTCTATCAGATTTTAGTGCTGGATCTATCCATTTATAAATAGTACTTCACCTGACTGTCCAAACTACTGCAGTCGCCCAGGTCTGATTCCTGTTCTTCTTCTGTCAGGGACACAAGAGAGCCTCTCTCTTCTCTGTCCAGCTTCGACGGACAGTTTGGTTCCTGGCTGGCTTCCCCCATGCACTGGTTAAGACTTTTCCTTCCTTCCTTCTCTGCCGCAAGTCCTTCCAGGCTGTAACTGTGAAAATAATCACTTTTGATTATGCTTAGTTTACTGCGGTTCAGAGTTTCCAAAAAAGGATTAAAATGGTGACCACACACCGAATCACGACAGATCTTTTACCTTCCTGTGGGTGACATTCAAACACACGCAAGATAAAGCTAGACGCGAATTCATTTAGATTCACACGCACAAAGAATCAAATGACAACCAGGAACGAGTCTGCTAGCAAATGATGACAATACGGGCTTGACCCCAGCCTGTGAAAGTTGCAGATGACGAAAGCACTGACTTAAGCTAAACAACCAACCCTTGACATTTCCTCAAGCTCAGCCACAAAAAACGTTATCCATTTTCCACATTTGGTGTAAACCAAAGCAAAACATCGAAAACAATGGCTCAGATTTAAAAGACTTTAAAAGTCTGAATGTCACTGAATTAAGTGTCAAACCAAATTGCATCCATTTAAAAACAAGCCAATCAACCCAATAAAGGTTATTTGTTGGGTTTTAAATAATAAAATCAACAGATGTACAGGTTAAAGGAAGACTACTTATGTTAGGATACTTCTTGTGTTAATTTGAAGTGCAGCGTAAGTATTTAAATACTTTTTGGGATGAGTGAATGTACAAACGACATGCTTAAAAAATATATTATATTTTCTGACGCCTGTTGAGAGCAGCTCAATACAAGTGTGATGTGAAAATTCTTTCTAACAGGAAACACTTGAGTGACAATGTGGTAAGATTAAAAAAAATGAAACTAAAACATCTCACCTCTCATCAGGCTCTGAGATCCAGATCAGTATGTTGGTCATAGTTTTCACATTAGTTAATATCTGCTATGATACTGTAGGTTAATCTGCATCTCCAGCTAAACAAATTCATTTAAGTGGCCGGTTTGTCTCTTGTCTCAGACAGTGAAATCAACGGAAATGACTGCAAGAGTGTATGTGGTCTCTGATGTTTGGCCGGAGAGGCGAGAAGACTAAACCATACAAAGGAAGTAAACTAACACACAGACACACAACGCACTATGAAGAATATATACACCACTGTCTTTACAACACACTGTTTGTGCTGCCATAGTGCAATTCATGCTGTATCATACCACAACAAGAAGTTTTAAGATTTTAGACACTTCCTCTTTGTCTTCCTTTACCTTCTTTCGTTTATTTCGTCCTTTTCTGAGCGCAGGGCGGCCGAAGGACACCAGCTCATGCTTCATCAAGTGCGTAAGATTCAGGATGAATGGATGGATGGAAAGATGAAAGAAGGGATGTGCAGAAAGACAAAAGAGGAATTTGTTAGTACAAGGTGTAAAAGAGGCCCTTGAATGTTTAACCATTATGTATTTTTTTTGTATGGATAAGCGCAGAAGGTTATTTTATAGTTAACTAAAAAAAAAAAAAAATTATATA
>JAHKKF010509971.1:10304-42919 GCA_019740295.1 Labeo calbasu | reverse complement strand
CAACATAACCAACAACTCCAGAGAACACATTCACAACCATACTTCAACATCCTGGAAAACCCCATAAACTGCATATAAATGTAATAACAAGCACTCACAACACTTTATCATTGTTGCATACACTCTGGCACTGAGACACCACGGCCCCGCTACCACATAGCAAAGTGGTATTAACCATTTGGAACACTTTAGCAACCACATAGCAGCACCTTGTCATCTTCCCTTGGGTCTGCATTGTAACATGCAAAAAAAATAAATAAAAAGTCAGAACATTTTATCAACTGCATAGCAACACCATGGCTATACACCAACTAAATATAGCAACGCAAAAGACACAAAACCCTAGTAGCCACAAAGCAAAGTGCTAATAACAGCTTAAAAACCATATAACAACACTTCAGCAACCACATATTGACATCCTTCCTACAGTCTAGAAGACTATAGATAACACTCAGAAATACTAGCAACTGTACAAATGCATTAGAATTAATTCAGAATACCTTAGAAACCAAAAAAAACAATGTGAACTGCCCTGCAATAAGACAGTCAGAAGACTTTATCAACTACATAGCAACAACCTAGAACACCCCAGCAACTGCAAACAACATACCAACAAGCATTTACAACACCTTATTAAATTTACAGCAACACCCTTGCAAGAGACACAAAACCCTAGCAACCACATAGCAAAGCCCTAAATACCACTCAGAACTCCTTAGCAACTTCATAGCCTGGCAACAACCTACAATACTACAATACTACAATACTATCTACTCATAACAGCTTAGCAAGTACAAAAATCCTAGCAACTGCTTAGCAATGTATGAACAACCACATCAAACACCTTATCAACTGCACAGAAACATCCTGTCAACACTTTAGCAACCATTTAAATGGGGCATCTAGCCTGTATCAGCTTGAAAACAGTCAGAACCTAAAAACAGTCAGAACACCTTAGCAGCTGCATAGCGATGCCCTGGCAACCACTCACAACACTCTAGCAGCTATACAGCACTGTGTTAACAAAGTAACATTCTGCCAACCACTCAGAACAACCTAGATACCACCCAGAAACCCTACCAACTGTTTAGAAAGTCATTAACATTGACTCAGAACACTATAGCAACTGTATGACAAGGTGTTGCTTCTACCCTAACAACTGCAAAGCAACACAGTAACAATTACTTGTATATACAACACCTTTACATCAGATTGCAATGCCCTTTCAGCCACCTAGAATGCCCTAACAACTGCTTAACAATGTGTAAACAACCACACAAACACTTAACTACACTTGAACATTCTTCCAACAACCCAAAACACCCTAGCAACCATATGCAAACTCAAAACACCTTAGCAACCAACCATTCTAGAACACCTCTCCATCTACCCTTGCATTGCAAGTTTGCATCATGCTAACATACAGTCAGAAGCCCTTATTAACTGCATAGCAACACTACAGCAACAACACTCTAGCACTGGCATAGGAATACCCTGGCAACCACACACAACACAGATACCACCCAGAAATCCTAGAAACTGCTTAGTGATGCGTGAACAACCACAAAGAACACCTTACTGAACACCAAATGTACAGGAACATCCTGTCAACCACCTAGAAATCCTAGCAACTGTTATACAAGCCCAGAACATCTTAGCAACCATTTAAAAACTCCTGGGGCATCTACCCTAGTACATGGTAAAACATGGTAAAAACAGTCAGAACACCGTAGCAGTTGCCCTGGCAGCTGCCCACAACACTCCAGCAGCCATATAGCATTGTGTTAACAAACCAACATTCTACCAACCACTCAGAATACTCTAGTTACCACCCAGACACCCTAGCAACTGTTTAGAATGTCATTTACAATAACTCAGAACACCACAGTGACCTTATGACAACATCTTGGCTTCCAGCCTAGCAACTGCAAAGCAACTGGCAGCCACCTAGAATGTCCTAACAACTGGTTAGCAACATGTGTAAATACCCAGCGACACAGGAACATCCTTCCAAGACCCAGAATGCCCTAGCAACCGTATACAAACTCAGAACACCTTAGCAACCAACCATTTAAAAGCATCCTTTGCATCTACCTTTGCACTGCAAGTTTGCAACATGCTAGAAACAGTCAGAACCCCTTATTAACTGCATAGCAACACCACAGCAACAACCCAGAACACCCTAGCAACTGCATAGGAATACCCCGGCAACCACACACAACACAGATACCACCCAGAAATCCTGGCAATTGTTAAGAAATGTATGAATTACACATGTACTATGTATTAAAAACTCAGAACACCTTAATAACAACTTGGCAGTAACAATCACATACAATCACATACAACACTTCAGCAACGGCATTACAAATCCCTGGCAACACCCAGAACACCCTAACAACTGCTTAGCAATGCATCTGCACAGGAACATCTTGCCAACCACCCAGAACACCCTAACAACACAGAAAACCTTAGCCACCGTTTATAAACCGAGAAAACTTTAGGAACCATATGACAACAGCCTGGGATTTTCTCAGAACACACATACCAGTTAGTTTTGCACAGACAAGCACACTTATACAAATTTGTGAAAATAATAGTGTAAAGCAACTCTATAGCTATACATTACAAAATCTATTGAAAAGAGTGACTGTGTGCGTGTGTGTGTGTGTGTGTGTGTGTGTGTGTGTGTGAGAGAGAGAGAGAGAGAGAGAGAGCGAGCAAGAGCATCAGACAGATTCGAGAGGAGAGTGGGAGAGACTGAGAGAGAGTAGGAGGAATGAAAATAAGAGTTTATATGCAAGTCAGCATCACAACTGGATGCACTGCATTTTATCAGCACAGACCTTTATGTCATGTAAAGCAATGGGCATCAGGAGGTAAGGTCTTTTTTGGTTTATTAATGTGTTTTATGTGCAGTGCCACTTCTCTAAATTTCACATATAGTGAAAAATTAGCACTTTAGAATTATTTTCTTTTATGAATGCTTATTTAATTTGCAATAATGCAAATATATTTAACTGCAAGTAATGTTGTTTTGAAACTACTATTGAAAACTGTTTAAATAGTTCATTTTAGTTTTTCATATTATTTTTCATTTCATAACACTTTTGCTTTCATAAGTCAGCCTACATTATTTCATTTGCATAGAACTGCACAGTTGTGTATTTAGCTATAGAGAGAGCAAAATGATAGTCAGAGTCAGAACCTCCTTCTAAATGCAAGGTAAATTGTGGTTATATTGTGGATCACTGAAAAAAAAATGCATTATATTTTTTCGAGAAATGAGGATGATTTCAATTCTTTATGCTCTAATTCATTTCACAAATATTTACTTTTTGGATTAAAGAAAAAATAAAATAAAATCTATCTGCTGTCATGCAGAAATGTTGTATTTGACTATCACTTATTCAAATGGTGTTCTGCATAGCATTACTTGAAAAATGTATGTGTAGATTGAGGGCTGTAAATACTGTTTGACAGTATTAGTCATTTCATTTGAATAAACAGCTGGGGAGTTTGAATAGGTAAATACCTGCTTCCACAGTCCATTCCTCAGGTGATAAACTGTGATGAGCATAATGCTTTCTGACAGCGTGGGAATTGAAAACTTTCATAAGTCTAACACTGAATTTGGGTTTCAAAATCGAAAGAAATGTTGCAAACTGTATCTCATTCAGAAATGAGGTCAAACAAATGACTGGTTGTTCCTAATTCATTTCATTCCAAAACAATCTGTGTTTGTAACCTTCCCCGCTTGCCATAGTTATTTCTTGACCCTCGTGACAGTCAAACACCCACTGTTATTATGGAAAATTTGTTGCCATAGAAACGCCCTGACAAGGGGGCAGACTGAAGTTTGTAGACTAAAAGCTGAAGTGAGGTAGGTCGTCTGGCGCTGAATGCTGTTATTAGTGTACCATTAAGCTATCAAATGGTTAGCGAAGAGACACTTGGAAAGTATAGAGCACAGGGTTTCCATGGGGTTATGCTTGAACAAAAAGTTTAGTCAGTTAATGGAAATATACAAAAAACATTATGAAAGAGCCATAAAATGAAAAAGCATATTTCTAATCAAAATTACACTACCTTCATAGTACCAACCATTAAAAGTTATAGTTTTGCATGAAATGTAAACTGGTGTATTTCTGAGTGACACCGGATATTCAGTTCTATCCGGCAATTGATTAAATCATAAAAAGTTGCCGTTACATATTAGAATGGAGTCAGCAGTTTGGAGGGAGGCGTTATAAAAATAAGAGTCATTACCCAGTTTTTTGACATGGAGGACCTTGAAAAAAGGTTGGCTCTGACATGGCCCTGTCACAAATCCACAAATTGCACTGACTGTTGAGGGATTACATAGTGGCTGCAAGTGTACCATTTTGGAAAATTCTTTCACAGACAGATATAGCTAATGCATTTTGATATTACAATCTAATTTTTAAGCATGAAATAACGTTGACTGATGAGACCAGCAACTTGAATTAAGAAGGTAAAAAGGGTCAATTTTGATTTGATGTTAAATTTAAAGTCATTTGGGTTTGTTTCACTGGCTGTTACGACAGTGGTCTTAGACTTTATACCGACACCTATTGGCACGTATGCAGCATTACACAAAATTAGTATTATTTATTTTGTACAAATATTCTATTTGCATGTGCAATTATGGCCAGTATTTACTTATTCCACAATCAAATCTGTATTTTTAATGGTGCCCAGTTACTTAGATGTTAAATGTTTACTTAAAGAACAATGAAAAAAAAATGAAGAAAAAAAAAAGTGCATCCTAGGATTTCTCATTGTAACACAGTTTGTAAAACGGGAGGAAGGAGTCGGGAACCGGCGAACATTTAAGTACTTTAATAATAAAATAAACAACACAAAATAAAGTCGAGGCCTGGTGCTCTCTCGTCTTTCACTGTCGTCGCTCCTCCTTTTATCCTACCGGAGCTCCTCCGTGGGACTCGAGACCGGTGAGTGGCGCAGGTGTCGCTCATTATCATTAACTCCACCAGCCTCGTTCAGTTCCCACGGCTCTCGGGCCCGCCCCACTCGTTACACTCCTATATTCAGTTTTGTTGAGTGTGGTCAAAGAACGAGTAAACATGTTGATGGTCACAATAGTGACTAGTGAATTTAGGTATACAATTGCAGTTTTTAGTGAAGATTGTGCTAAAATGTTGGAAAGACAAAATATTGCACTAAGGTAAAAATTCAAATGTTACAAACAAAGTTACAATTTTGATGTTGTAATATTGGAAGCACTGACATAAAAATTTGATGATACAAAAAAGTAACAATTTTGAAATATGCTGATGGTTACTTTTTGTATTTTATCTCAGTATTCCTATCAGAGTTGTATAAGGGTTTTTATAGAATGTGATCAAACAGTTCAAAATAGCTTAACTAAGATATATAACAATGTTTATGACTGCAGAAATATGTTAATTCAGTACACACATTATCCCACCAGTCACAATTATGATGACCATTAAAAAAAAAATCACACACTTTTCAAAGCGTTACTAATGACACATCATTTGTATATTTTCATGTCTGGGAAAATTTTTAAATTAAATAGGCTAAAGGTGGGTTTCACTACAAGCAGATCTATCAGCTTTCACTAATTACTTTCTTTTTTCTTTTTCAGCAATTCTTAGCTTTGGAAACCACCCAATACTTCCCCAGACTGATGCCACAAGTTTCCTTTGAATTCTAAATTATTTTCCCCATCACAACAACTCAAAGAACTACTAGTACCTTATACGCTCAACTGAGCAAGTAACTCTAATCATCCAGCAAGTGTTAACAATGTTTTCTGAAAACATCTCAAACGCTCTCATTCTTCCCCCAAAGCAAATTTCCACCATAAGCAATGCAATGTTATTGACATTTCCCCACAACCACTAAACAAGTCGTTTTAAACAAAGTGAAGAACAGCACACATTTATGTCAAATGTGATACTGTGCAATCTTTGTTGTGCTCATGGCAAAAAATACGAGTTCCTCCTCAGTAGAAAAATGGGATTCAGTACCAAATGAACAATCGTCCGAACCCATTTTTAAAACCCCATCACCCTTCTGGAATCAAGATTTAATATTCAGAAGATCTAGACAAGTACGAGAATCCACACCTGATGTTGTCACAGATGGATTTAACTTTTATACTTACAGGTGTGATTTAGGCTCTGTTACGACGTCAAACCTCCCTTGCGTTATAGGAGCAAATCAGATCCACCCTTCACCGAGCCTGAACTCACCTAGCAGCAGATATCTACCACCTTCATCAAAATTACCCGTCGCTGACCCGAATACGCTGCACGGTATCGGAAGGGGTGCTTCATACTGGAGTTATTTAACTCCAGAAGTGGGACATGGACTTGTCAAAGGTTTTAGAAAGTTGCACAATCCACAAATCGACCCATTGTCAGCTTCATTCTATTATAGAGGGGTTGTCAGGGATTCTTTAAGAAGAGATATTCCTACTGAGGAAGTCAAAATGTGCATGCAAAAGGAGAGACCGAGATATTGGTACCACGAACCACAAAGTCAGAGAATATACTCCAAGAGAGACCATTATGTGAAAAACAACCCACTCCTGGGTTCACTTTTACACGCAGATTGTAATAAAGAATATTTTAAGCACAATGTTGAGTACAGCCATCACCAGCCGCTCGATTTGAACCGTTCTTCTCACGCTGTGCCTGATGAATTAAAGTTGCAAAGTGAGAAGCAAAGAAGAGAAGAGCTCCCCCTGCTGGTTTGGAGCGAAGACGCAGGAAAACACAGTCACCAAACAAACACTAGTACACACTCTACATCCTCCTCTTCTGCTCTGTTGTTTCTCCGTCGCTTTGCAGAAGGCTCTTTGGTGGAACTCGAGGGCGGTCGACTGAAGCGGGTGGAGGATTTGAAGATGGAGGATTTGGAGCGGTGCGCTCAGTTACATCCTGAGTTGACGCTGAAGCGTTTCACTGTGTTGAAGATGACTCCTTCACACACCCAAACGCTTTCATGTTTGCATGTGGAGATTGAACATGACCAATCGCAGGTAAGCACTCACATGGACTCCTGATATAATGCATATTGGACTTTCTATTGCTGAACACAAAAGACCAAACAGTTATCGTTAGCCATTGACTTTCATGACAAATTATGACACGGTTGTCATTTTCAGGAGAACTGTTTTTTTTTTTTTACATATTTACATTTTCTCTACAGTTGTCTCTGGAGGTGAGTGAAGGGCTGCCCTTTTTCGTTTGTGGACATGGCTGGTCCTCCTGCAACCCTCAACATACAAATCAAACCTGCAGACTACAATGCCGTCAGCTAAAGGTGGGTGACGTGTGCCTGGCACTAACACATATGGCCGCCTCTTCATCACTGCCTGCTAATCAAAGCCTGGCTGAGGTGGGCGAAGATCACGTGGTCTCAAAGTGTCATGCCGAAAACAACCCCACACAGCAGAAAAAACATAAATCAAGAAAGAGACACTTCACAGCTCCTGAGCTCAGGGAAATTTCCAAGCTACATCACATCGAAAATTGATCAGCTAAAGGCTATTTTTAATTGTGTATAAGTCTTTGTACATTGTAATTACCATATTTTAAAATGTAAAATATATGTTTGTACATAATACCTGCAATGTTAACAAATCATTTACACTACCGTTCAAAGGTTTAGGGTCAGTGAGTTTATTTTTAAACAAGTATTTTTTTAAAGAAAATATTTTACACATTTAATTGGTCAAAAGAGATAGTACCTTTATTTTTACATTGTTACAAATAAAATCTATTTGAAATATATCTATCTTTTACATGTTCTGTTCATCAAAGAATCCTGCTAAAAAGTATCATGACTTCCACAAAAAGTATTAAGCAGCAACAGTGTTTTCTCAACAGTGATTATAATGAAAGATGTTTCTTGAGCAACAATTCAGCATATGTGACCCTGGACCACAAAACCAGTCATGAGGGTCCATTTGAAATTGAGATTTATGAATAAAGAAGCTTTCCATTGATGCATGGTTTGTTAGGATAGGACAATATTTGGCCGAGATACAACTATTTGAGGGTGCAGAAAAAATCTAAATATTGAGAAAATCACCTTTAAAGTTGTCAAAACTAATTTCTTAGCAATGCATATTACTAATCAAACATTACGTAGGAAATTTACAAAGTATCTTCATGGAACATGATCTTTACTTAATATCATAATGATTTTTAAATAATAATTTTGACCCATATAATGTATTTTTGGCTATTACTACAAATACACCCGTGCTACTTATGACTGGTTTTGTACTCCAGGGTCACATATTAGAATGATTTCTTTTCAGAATCATGTGACACTGAAGACTGGAGTAATGATGCTGAAAATGTAGCATTGCCATAACAGGAATGAATATAAATTTTAAAAATATTATAGTAATAAACAATTGTAATCGTAATATTTCACGATATTACTGCATTTTTGGTCAAATCAATGCAGCATATGTGAGCATAAAAGCCTTCTTTTAAACATTAAATCTTACAGACCCTAAAACATTTGAACAGTAGTTTATTACCACAGTACAACAACAAAATGGTTTATTACAATAGTTATTTTTTGTTCTGCAGTCTATAATTGTATGCACATACAATTGTATCAGGAACATCCTAAACACTCTGTACAATCTCTGATATTAAACGTTTTGACACTGGCTCTATGTCTGTTAACTTAGTGGAAATCTATATGCTAGCATACTCCTAAAAATTGACAAAATAAATATATATCGTATATATGCATATAACAGTTTTTATGGCATTATTTCCTGCTCAGGGGTGTAAATTAAATTTTATTTATTTATTTATTTATCTGGTAGCACTTTACAATAAGGTTTCATTAGTTTATATGAACTAACTACTATAGTTAACATGAACTAAAAATGAACAGTTACAGCATTTATTAATCTTAGTTCATATTAATTTCAGCATTTACTAATGCTTTATTAAAATCAAAAAGTTGTTTGTTAACGTTAGTGCACTGTGAACTAATATGAACAAACATTTTTTTAAATTAGATGAACAAAGATGAATAAATACTGTAATAAATGCCTTGTTCATTGTTGTTTTATGTTAGTTATTACATTAATTAATGTTAACAAATGGTGCCTTGTTGTAGTATGTGATACAATTATTTATTTATTTTATTTAATTAATCATTCTATTAATAATTACTTATGTTATAAATATATTATTACACATTTCAAATACATTTAAAAAAAAATATGTTATTGTACAAAACAACCTCCTGCCTTCAACTAGCAAATCGTTTACAATATGTTTCCATGCTACATTTACTTTCTGCATTATAGCATGCATACTGTGTGCAACCCACAGGTGTTTATAACACTTGAGGAAAACTATTTGTTATCATTCCTATTCATCTTAATGAAAGCTGCTTCGCTGGTACAAGACAAGTAGAGATTGAATTACACATGCAATATAATAAGGGCATGTAGCATGTTTGAAAGATTTGCATAATGCATACTGTTTTACATCCCATTTCTGAACAAGAAAATCTAAAATGATTGTTTGATTAATAGAAAGGAGTCACTTTGTGATTTTTTTTTTTAACATTGAGCAACACTGAGAAAAACAATGTGTAAGTTTTTCAGTTCTCCAAACATCTGGTTTGAAAGACCATCTTTTCCATCACTGGAGCGTCTCTTTAACTCACAGCTACAATGTTGTATTGTATCGACGTTATTGGGAACAGCTGCACGGGTCACATTTCCGTCTGCCAAAATCTTTCGCACCTGCTCCTCTTTAAATATTTTATTCATTTCATTTTATCATTTGATTTATTCCTAATGTTCAGATCATAACCAAATGCTTTCCCTTGATACCGCCCACCTGCTGGCTTGGCTGCTCTTCACAGGCGAGGACGGGCTGAGCGATGTGTCTGATGCTGCAGGTGGACACGTACTGCAACACTGACCCTTGAGACGAGTCATCAGACACACATAAACACACATTCACACTCTTCACAACAAAGGCTCTTATTCACTAATGATCCATACACACATTTGTGTGTAAGCCCTGTTTATGAACATTTTCACACAGAAGTTGCCATAAGGTGTGTTTTTGTGTTTCCACATGTTGCCTCTTTTAGGATGATTTGGTGTTGTGCATGGTCTTATCAGGAATGTATCCTCAGTGGACCCCAGAATTATTCCACCCAACTGCTATTTAGCTATTTAGTCTTATTTATTTTAGATTTTTAAAAACGCTGCATTGTCCGTACAGTAAAATTGGTAGTTAAACATTCCCTTTTCTTTGTGTTTTTAGTTAGGAAGCTAACAGCCTAGCCAACTAGCTTAGCATATCGCTAAAAGCTCTTTTGATAGCTTGACTGAAAGGAGGATAAAATCTTGCACAATAGATCGTGTCAACAAATGAATGCACATACTCACATGTTGAGTCAGAATACATATCGGCAGTAATGTTGCATTAGAAACACTTCTGTGCATTTAGTGCAACTTGAATGCAATATTAATAAATGAAGCCAAAAGTGATTGATATATTCAAACAAGATAAATGAAACACAGAACAATGATGTTGACTCTTCTGAACCCCTGAAAGGCCAAATCCAGTCTTCTTACTGACTGAATGAGTGATAACTGCTGAGAGAAAACACGTGTTCTTTCATGTACGTGACGAAACCAAAGTGATTCAAGGCAAAATTGAGTTGCATATTTTCTGCAGTTTAATCGAGTGCTGAACATCTGTGCAAGGGTTTGTGGAGTGTCCTGAAAGAGTGAAATTAAAAACCAATGGTTTGACTCATTTTGACTCACAAACACCCATAATTTGCATTTCTATTTCACATCTTGTGCAGAAATACAGTGAGGTCTAAAAGTCCGCAACCACATGGAAATTGTGTGATTCATCATCTAATTTAACCCTGGAAATAACCAGAATTTGAAACAAAGGCACATTATGCTGTAAAATGAAAAAGTTAAGATTGTAAATTCTTCAGCTGAAGCACACAAGATGCTCTGATTCATGCCTTTTTTACTTTCAGCTCACATTGTTATGCTTATAGTTTTTAGTGGGAAAAAAATTAAATAAGAAAAATCCACAATAGATGCATTTTCATTAGTGGCCTCTTACATACAAAAACCATGCTATCATATGTGTTTTTTGTAACGAAACCTCTATAAAGCAATGTGCTTAAATCCATTGCATTATTCCCGATCAGTCTGGTTAAATCTCTGAGGCCAGTTCTTTCTCTCTGTATCTGCTCATGTCCTCTTTGATATTCCAAACTTGGCTCTCTGTGCAGAAATGAAAGCCAGAACACCACACACTTGACTCAGCTGTGGTCAACCTCATACAATTCCAGGAGTTTTGAGTTTTAAATGAAAATGTATGCTTTGGATGTACACTCCTCTAACAGAGAAGTCCAGCTTTTGCTCCAGTAATGAGTCTCTTTCCTCTCTGGGCTTTTGATATTCAAAAATATTTGCATCCCTTATTTTATCCAGGACAGACGTAGTGATTAGTGGCATCCGCATGCTCTGACGACCATGTTGCGGTACTTTTTCAGTATTACGTTGGAACTGTCATCAAAGTACAAAACGGAGATCCCGTGTAACTGAGTCGGAGCGCAGCAGGGCTTCGGGACTGTTTCTGGGTTTATGAAGTGGACCTAGGAAGAGCAGAGAAACAACAAAGCCATCATTCGCAAATTGTTTTTGACTTATCGCCATTTTTGATTTGAGCTCTTTGTACATGAGTTGATCAAAAAATAGATTTGATTTGAAAATGAATAGCCAATTAAAGGAGAACTCCACTTCCACAACAACAATTCACAAATAATCTTGTCATCCAAGATGTTCATTTCTTTCTGTCTTCAGTCGTAAGGAAAATATGGTTTTTGAGGAAAACATTTCAGGATTTTTCTCCATATAATGGACTTCATTAGTGCCCCGATTTTGAACTTCCAAAATGTAGTTTAAATGCAGCTTCAAAGGCTCTAAACGATCTCAGTCTTATCTAGCAAAACGATCCGTAATTTTTTTCGGAAAATAAACATTTGTATACTTTTTAAGCGCAAAAGCTTGTGTAGCACAGGCTCTGGGATGCGTGTCCATGACGCTACAAATTAGGGATGGGTCATTTTTGAACAATTCATTCATTTTGAATGAATCTTTAATGTGATTCGGGAAGAATGAGTCATCTTTTCTGTTTCTTATAGCATTATAGTTTTGTCTTGTTTGTAGTGTGATCAACGTTTGTGTAAGCATGTGTTAGGGAAGTAACACATAACATTTTATTTATATTTTGCTAAAATAAACAAAATGAATGAAATAACTCAAAAAGATTTGTTCATTTTGCTGAACGAGTCAGAGGTCAGAGTCGGTAAAATGATCCGAACTTCCCAACACTACTACGAATCACGTCTTAGTTCATCGTCCGTGTGCTCCGGCTCAAAAAGGTGTGAATGAATGGCGGAAAACTCCATCTTATTTTCTCCTACAACTTCAGAATCGTCCGACATTGTTTTTGTTCGTAAACAGTGTTTGACTTACTTGCACTTTTTGCGCGTTTGCTTCGTAAACACTGGGTTTGTAGGTCCGCGTGACCTTTTGACATGCTTCAATTGTACATAGTGTTGTGAACGTGCATCCCAGAGCCTGTGCTACAGGAGCTTTTGTGCTTAAAAAGTATACAAATGTTTATTTTCCGAAAAAAAATTACGATCGTTTTGCTAGATAAGACCCTTCTTCCTCGGCTGGGATCGTTTAGAGCCTTTGAAGCTGCATTTAAACTACATTTTGGAAGTTCAAAATCGGGGCACCAATTAAGTCCATTATATGAAGAAAAATCCTGAAATGCTTTCCTCAAAAACCATAATTTCTTCACGACTGAAGACAGAAAGACATGAACATCTTGGATGACAAGGGGGTGAGTAAATTATTTGTGAATTGTTGTTCTGAAAGTGGACTTTTCCTTTAATTTTGAACTGTTTTGAACCTTTACTGCATGAACTAAACTATTCTCTTAAAGCAGAAAATGACTGTGGGACTCACCAAAGTCTGTACAATAGCATGGTTTGTGGCATTCATATAAGAGTTCAAGGGGAACACACATTCCCCCTCACAGTAGTACGCAGCGTAACCCTCTGGAGCAATGATCCAGTCCTGGAAACACAAGACAGATGAGAATGTTTAAAAGAGATAAAAGCGTACAATGAAAGAGGAGACTGAAACAGAAAGCTGATTACAGTACCTGCCATCCCAGATCTCTGAAGCTGACATAGAGCTCATGCTTCTTGCAGCCCTGTTTGGGGTCTACGCTGGCACCCTCTGCATAGAACAAGAGGAAAATTAAATATGTACACTGCATAAGCCTGAAAATGTAATTTGTGACAGTGAACTAGCACAAGGCAACATTTAATTGTAAAAAAAAGTCACCTGCAGCTTCAGCTGTTTTCAAAGCCACCTGGCTGGCTGCTACGCCGGGTTTGGGGGTTTTAGAACGGTGGTGACCCCTCTGTTTGTTTCCTGATGCTGAGCGGACACTACGGAGATGGATTCCTGATGCTTTCAAAAATGCCACCATAAATGGCTGCTTATTCTGAGGTCCACCGCTGCCCACCAGACCCGCTTTCTTTGGGTTTATTCTTTCACCTACAGAGGGCGACAGTGAGTTGCATGACGTCTTTAATATTGTGCATGAGTTAGAATCATACACAGAAAACTCTGTAATCATGTCATTCCAATATTTGAATAATCTTTCTGCGAACAACACTAGAGCCCTGTGACTTTTCCGTGTTCCACAGATAAAAGAAATGGAGTTACTCACCATGTGCTGTTTCCAGAGAGAGCTGCAGTCCCAAGTTCTGACCTGGGTTTATAACCCAGTGGTTAGTGGTAACCGTGAGGTCAAATACCAGCCATCCTTCTTCTGCTGCCCATACCATTCGCGAGTCTAGCAGGTACAGCTCCCTACACAGGGTCAGAAGAGGTCATACATGGGTCAATAGCTTGTTTACTACAAATGCAAAATGTTGACATGATTAGTGAAACAGTAAAGAAAAGATTTTACATTTTCTGAATAAAATTAAAGCTCCAAACGCATACCACACGCAATGCCACACTCTTAAAAATAAAAAGGTTCTTTATTGGCATTGATGGTTCCATAAAGAACTTTGAACAGCTATGGAACCTTTCAAATGCAGAAAAGATTCTTTATAGTCAAAAAAGGTTCTTAAATGTTCTTCAAAAGGTCCGCAAAGGTTCTTTGAGGAACCAAAAATGTGACCATGGACCACAAAAACGGTCATACGGGTCAATTGAAATTGAGACTTATACATAATCTGCTAATTAATAAGTTTTGCACTGATATATGGTTTGTTAGGATAGGACAATATTTGGCTGAGATACAACTATTTGAAAATCTGGAATCTGAGGGTCCAAAAAATCAAGATACTGAGAAAATCACCTTTAAAGTTGCCCAAATGAAGTTTTGCAAATGAAGCAATGCATATTACTAATCAGAAATTAAGTTTTGTTATATTTACGATAGGAAATTTACAAAATATCTTCATGGAACTTAATTTAATATCCTAATGATTTTTGGCATAAAAGAAAAATCGATCATTTTGACCCATACAATGCATTGTTGGCTATTGCTACAAATATATCCATGCTACTTATGACTGGTTTTGTGGTCCAGGGTCACAAATGTTTTTTTTCTATGGCATCACTTTAAAAACACCTTTTTGGAACCTTTATTTTCAAGAGTGTAGAGTGTTGCTATGCAGCTGCTGGAAAGTTCTGGACTTATCAGTCCAAGTCTACATAATATTTTCCTGCATATTGATAGTAAAGGTAAGATCAGTTTCACACAATTCAATGGATAAAAGGTCCATTGTCTATTCTCAGCAATGTATAAAGCACAGCTCACACAGAAATCACTTTCAAATTGGAAAAATCCCTCAATAAGACTTTTAGTTTTAATGTATCACCTCATTCAAATAATGTAACTGAAATTTGAGCTACTATTAGCATTATTGTTTTTTCATGAGGTTTTCCTTTCAGACAAGTTTACAAACTGCGGAAATGAGATGTGAAAATGCCATGTCATGCCAGGACTTGTTGTCCTTCTCAGATACAGATATCACACAAAAAAGCTCTATTCCATGAGATAAGAACTTGAGGTCTGGCTGATACAGCCCATAAAATCAAAAACAACTGACGCGGCGCAGGCAACAACATGTTCCCAAAACAGCGTCAAAGTTATTAAATGTGATGTTTGAGATCAGATTGTCCTCTGGTGATGAAAACGGGCTTGTGGATGGCTCTCCAGAACAATGACTTGACTTACAGGTAGGATTTCAGACCTTGAGGGCAAGAGACTATGCCTTTATGTTCCTCCCGTCTAGTCGTCTTGCTGTCTGTGCGCATCGACGGGGCAAACCGTCTCTGCATGACAATAGGAGAGGTGCAGGAAGGATGATTCACAATGGGTGGTCTTCACAGGGAATGTGTGCATCGGGGGTGGATAATGCTTTAGTGTGCGTGTAATTGAGAACGAGCGACGGAGACCTCGAGAGAGACAGTCTGTCTGAGCATGTCTCACCTGGAGGACTTCTTCAGCTTCTCCGCTTTACGGACACAATCAGAAACTTTCCAAAGAGGTGTGATCAAGGACGAGGGAATGACGGGGAAATCATTTCGGGTGTTTCTCCAGATGTCTAGGGCGGAGAACCTCCCTTCCACTGAGGCCTTTGCATCTCAATAATTGACAGTAATGGTTTTGTAATGGCGGCTGCTCTCACTGCTTGTTAGCGGCCACACCGTAAATCAGGTTGAGGAATTCAGTGGGAGCCCTGGCACTAGACATGTACCGTTGGGCAGACAAATCAGTGTGTGTAGGTTCATCTCTCCCACATTTAGGCTTAAAAAGTGTGGGTGGTGGCATATGTTTCATTTCAGACATTTCACTGCGTTTTTTTATTATGCCTGCAGGCCTTTGCATACTGCTCTGTTAAAAAACAACCAACTTGAACATACCAAAGTCGTGAATTCGCTTTACATATCTGAAATATTACATCCTTGACTGACACAATAAATAACCAAACCATTAAACGCCAAGGGCAAACAGATGCACATCCAAATAAACAGTCTATTTTACTTGGAGAAGTAGAACAGAATATTGAGTGAAAGGACGAGACTTGATTTTATCCACTGGGAACTGACTGGATCACAAAAGAGGCTGCTAGGTACCACAATGGACCAGGAAAGGGTTTGAGAAGGGATTTGCAAAGCAGTTTACAAAACGGTGCAATTATTTACAGTTTGGAATATTATGAACTGTCATACAAAATTGAACAAGGAAAGTTCCGTGCGAGGTCAAGGACTGAATGGCCTAATATAATTATTGTACTAATGTGTTTTGTAATGGCATACCTTTTGGGCTGCTGTTGGAGCACCTGGAACACACTGACACGGAAAGTCTCATTTTCATAGCGCTCGTGTACAAAGTCCTTGTAGATACGGAGCTCCGCAGCAGTCACGGTTTCTCCCGCCGGTATGCGGGACAGGTCGAAGCGTAACTCTCTGCGGTGCTGATGATAGAGACGGAGGTCTTCATCTGCATCCACTACAGAAAAAGGGGAGATGAATTTAATGAGCAGTGTATATTTTATTAAAGGAGCTGTTCACTTCCAGAACAAAATTTACAGATAATGTACTTACCCACTTGTCATCCAAGATGTTCATGTCTTTCTTTCTTCAGTCGTAAAGAAATTATGTTGTTTGAGGAAAACATTTGGACTTCTATGGTGCCCGCGAGTTTGAACTTCCAAAATGTAGTTTAAATGCAGCTTCAAAGGGCTCTAAACAATCCCAGCCAAGGAAGAAGGGTCTTATCTAGTGAAACGATTGGTTATTTTCTAAAACAAATTACAATTTATATACTCTTTAAACTCAAATGCTCATCTTGTCTAGCTCTGAGTGAATTCCGGTTCATGACAGTTAGGGTATGTCAAAAAACTCTCATCTCATTTTCTCATCATCCTACATTACTGTTTTGCCTTTTTTGTAAAGGACGTTTGATATTCTTTGCATGTTCACTTTGTAAACACTGGGTCGGTACTTCTGCAGCGATGCAGGACGATTTTAAAGTTGGAGGAGAAAATGAGATGGGAGTTTTTCAACATACCCGAACTGTCATAAACAGGAATACACAAGTTTAGAGCCCTTTGAAGCTGCATTCAACTGCATTTTGGAAGTTCAAACTTGCGGGCACCATAGAAGTCTATTATATGGAGAGAAATCCTGAAATGTTTTCCTCAAAAAACATAATTTTTAACGGCTGAAGAAAGAAAGACATGAATATCTTAGATGACAAGGGGGTGAGTAAATTATCTGTAAATTTTAGTTCTAGAAGCGAACTACTCTTTTAATTCTTGAAGAAAAAGCCATTTCTATTATACATTCATGATTTAAAATTAAAAAGTATTTATTCTACCAGCTACTTCATCAAAAATGTTTCTTATAATTAACTAGCCAGTTGAATAAAAGCCTTCTAATATTTGTTTGAATTGTACTTTTTCCTACCAAAGAAAGCTTTCTGAGTATACTGAATTTAATTATTTAAATGTGACTCTGGACCACAAAACCAGTCTTAAGCAGCATGAGTATATTTGTAGCAAAAGCCAAAAATACATTGCATAGCTCAAAATGATCAATTGCTCGTTTATGCCAAAAATCATTAGGATATTAAGTAAATGTTTTGTAAATTTTCTACCATAAATATATCAAAACTTAATTTTTGATTAGTAATAGGCATTGCCAAGAACTTCATTTGGACAACTTTAAAGGCGATTTTCTCAATATTTATATATATATATATTTTTTGCACCCTCAGATTCCAGATTTTCAAATAGTTGCATCTCGTCCAACTATTGTCCTATCCTAACAAACCATACAGATTATGTATATGACTGGTTTTGTGGTCCAGAATCACAAATATAAATGTAACTGAGGTCTGTGTTCTAATAATGTAAAACAAGTTTGTGGAGTTACTCCTCAATATTTTTTTCATGAGCTCATACCAATTGTAATTTTAGATGGAAAATTTCTGTAACATGTCCAGATCTGTGCTTGCACACTTGTATACAATATGTTTCTAGCCTTAGTATGTAACATTTCCTGCATTAAGTTGATTAAAAATTCATTTAACTTTGATTTGGTCTTACGAGCTTTTCTTTTGTCTCGTTTGACTTCACAGCACGGCTGCCAACCAATGAGCACACACACTGACACCACAGCATAAGTCACCGTACCAGACTTCATTCTGTCAGAAACGCTGTGGAGTCAAACTGAGCGCTTACGCTTGATTGCCTCACCCACATCACTGTGTCCAAAAAAGAAATGTTTGCTTCCATAAGCCGGTGATTGATCTGGGCGCTGGGTACCCTGGGGACTGAAGCTGGGGGAGAAACCACAGGCCCTGCACCCACCCACCATAGACTTCAATCACACACATGTGCCAACCACAAGAAAAGCTCTGTTAAAGGCCTGGCCCGGAAACCAACGGTGCCCCACATATACATATACGTAATGAATACACATGCACGTTCAGATGGTATATTGGCGACTCCTCGCAACGCTAACCTGAGAGACCTGTTAACTGTGGTAAAATAATCTAATTCCGGATAAGGACGAGGTCTTGAGTAGCATCTGGCTTGTGCCAAATATTCCAGACATGGTTGACCACATCTGGGAGAAGGTTGTCCCTATCCTGTTGAAAAGACCAGTATGTTGGGATCACCACCAGTCTGCTCAAGCAGCTTTAACTGCACTATTACCAGCATTACAGTTAGTCTTTTCAGTTAGCATCTGAATTAGTGTTAATCCACATCCATAAACAGCTAGAAGAGTGCAGAGGGAAAAAAAACACAGACTTAACCCCCGTGTTGTATCCACCCAGCCAAAAACCCAGCTGAGCCGATCCTCAGAATTTCCAATCTGATGGTGGCACGAGGAGAACATTTCCTGGAGTTTCATGCAGTTTTTACGACACTAACCAATCTGTCATTCTTGAGTATCACCCCTCCACCCATTCCAAGGTTTTCAAGTGACCTCCTGCAGGTATGCAGAGAATCTGTTATGATGAATCCTCTTCTTCTTATACACATCCTGTCTGTAAGTTCATGACATCAAGTCCTCGGGATGCATTTAAATGTTTTCCAAATTCTCACTATCTTGCGAGAGCACGGTTACGGGGAAAGCACTCGGAGAGGAAGAACTCTGAGGTATGCACATACTCAAAATAGCGAGTCATTTGTTTGACCGCAATTAAACAGTGGAAAGGAAAACATGGGTATTTTATGAAGGCAATAATTGCTTGTAAGGTTTGGTGTGTTTATGTGAAAGGCCACATGATGCTAAGAGCAGATATGCACGCTGCGCCATGTGCTGTGTTTTAACATTTAGCTCTTGATCTGCAGACAGGAAAGAGGGCCAATACACTTGGCAGAACAAAAAGATTTAATTGCTATAATCTCTGTAGAGTAAAAACAATCCTTACACTCCCAAATGCAAGTGTAAGCCTTTTCTGCTTTGGGATATGCCTATCAATCAAGTAAGGGTTTTAATCAAATTAATTTCATGCTATGGCAATTAATCAGTCAGTCGCAATATTTGCATATATCGGAATTAGCTTTAAAAAGCCCAGAAATGATTCAAAGATGATAAAAATGTGTTTGTATATATACATATATATCCTTTAGAAGGCATCAACAGACTGCTCTACTGTCTCCATTCTAAGCTGAATCCTAAACGTCAGACAATGACAAGTGTGTTTTCTGAGAGGTCTGGAAAACTAATTGGAGGTATAATCGGCTTTTGGTGCCAAAGCTAAAAATCTGAAGAAAGACCTGCTTACTTTCTTCAAAATCAGCTTATGAACATAAACAGGTGGATTTGTACACTGCTTGCTGTGCATGATTCTATTGAATTTAGAGATGGGGAGAATTTGGATTAAAAATTCACATAATCGATTGCTTTGCATTTTTGCTTAGTTATGATAATCTTGGTTGACATTTAAATTAAATTTAAACTGATTAAGTGCAGCCGTATGCTTCATGGCAAACACTTCGTTTAATTACGTTTTTTTTTGTTTGTTTAAAACTCATGTCTGTCTAAATGTACAAGAACAAACGTTGAAAGGTCTCGCAAATGATTCCGATAAGAACGGCTGTGGTGGATTTCTACAGTTTCATTAGTAGGAGCATCAGTGTCTGTTTCCAACTTCCATGTGAAACATAATCATGGAAAATGAGAGTCATTTTTACCACAAGCTGCTCTATGAGGTCACAGCCAGGTTGATGGAAAACCACAACCTCTTTGCAAATAAAAACTAGAAAAGTGGCTAACTTTGATGTTAGGATGACAAAGCATTGTTTAAAAATTTAAAAGTAAAGACAGAAAAGCCTGAAAGTAAAAACCTGAAGGTCATATAGGCCTTTTTACACCACATAAAAAAGGAAAAAGTTTGTCAAGACCAATTTAGATGGCCTAAGAAAACTTTGCCTGGAAGTTTAAAACAGTTTAAAGGTCAAATAAACATTGTGTAGTTTGATACTTGAACAGTTTGAAGTTTGAAGGTTATATAAACATTTAGTAGATTGAAGATAAATTTGACATTTGAAGGGATGCTCGTCTTCCTGTTGGAGGCTGCTAAGGCGGTAGATAGATAGATAGATAGATAGATAGATAGATAGATAGATAGATAGATAGATAGATAGATAGATAGATAGATCTGCCCTCTTGTAAAATGTGTAAAAATTCTGATGAAATTCCCAAGAATTCAGTGAAATCATGTGCTAAACACAGCATAATCTATAGCTGTCATTTTTGCTAAAGGGTATTGATGCTGTATGGTGACTTACAGCCCACTGAAATACTAAAGACAATAATAAAGACAGGACTCTGATTTAAGAAATCCTCAAGGAAGTCACTGACCAGATCATTCCATGATCATTCTGGACTAAATACACACTTGCGAGCACAGTTGCATCATTAGTTTCGTACAGCTACATTCACGTCCAATGACCCATCTTCTAAATATTCAGCATCTTTTCGACCACACACATACACACACTTAACGCTCACTAAAAGGTCTAGTCTTGAAAGTAAGAGTGTTTGGATGATGTATGTGACCCTCCATGTCTACTGCCCTCAGCGCTCCTCAAAAATGCCTCCCTAAATCCTAGTCATGCGAAACAAAGCCCCATTAAACCCCATGTCTTAGAGCTTTGAGGGGATTCTGTGGAAATTGGATATGGGGCTGTTGCTGTTAGGCCTACATTTAACTGTGTTAAACAAATCAATTTAGAAAAATTTATTTTAAAAATAATATTTAATCTCTGAAATGGCAGAAAACGCGTTTAAAATGACTGACAGACAGCTGCTGTACCAGATTTGGGCATACATTTTCTGAATGCATTGAAAAAAATATATTTAAAATGCGAATTGTGATAAATAACACATGATCTCATCTGCACGGGTATATTTGTAGCAATAGCCAAAAATACATTATATGGGTCAAAATTATTATTGTATGCCAAAAATCATTAGGATATTAAGTAAAGATCATGATCCATGAAGATATTTTGTAAATTTCCTACTGCAGATATATCAAAACTTAATTTTTGATTAGTAATAATAGCATTACTAAAAACTTTAAAAACAACTTTAAAGGTGACTTTTTGCACCCTCAGAATCTAGATTTTCATAATAGTTATCCTATCCTAACAAATCATACATCTATGGAAAGCTTATTTATTTATAAATCTCAATTTAAAATTGAGCCTTATGACTGGTTTTGTGGTCCAGGGTCACATTTATATACTTATATTTATTATAGTTCAATATATAAAATTGTAATTACTTTTGGAACAAAGGTAAGTCCAAAGGAAACAACAACTGTTTGTCCCAAAAAAAAAAAAAAACAGCTTGTTTGTTATCACCAACAAATCAAAATTCTCAGGAATCCACCACAGTCACAATGGTTTATGATTAGAACAGTGAATGATGACATCCACCAAGAATCTTGTAAGGTGCTCTTTGATAAACTGATTAAATTACATCAATTTACAACAATCCGGTTCTTACTGAAATCGTACAGAATTCATGTTTGTTGCCAAAATCACGAAATCCCATTAACAATCCTTTAGGATTTTTAAGTTATGTTTTAAAAACTGTATATGATAAGACACTCACCCAGATTGACAAAGCTCATCACCATGTCGGCATCATTGAGAAAGCGACTGTCCTGTTGGGTCACCACCGGGGGTTCCGGGGTCGTGTACACCGGTTTATAAGAGTACACGAACCCGCTGCGCTGATCTCCGTCCTCCAGGATGGCGTTATACAGATCCAGCATGTACATGGGAGCTGCCGTGTGTCTTTCGTGCAGGAGCGGACGAGGCCGGTGCGGCAGCCCGAGGATGGAGAGGATCTCCCGCTGCATCTCCCTGCGCTCCTGGCTCTTCAGCCGCCGCTGGATGAAGCTGGACTGAATGTCATTATCCAGAGTGAAGTTTGCTTGCATTGCGTCCGCGAGCACGCTGCAACCACACGCCACTATCAAAGCTGAGATCAGCTGCACTGGAATCATATTTAATTTCTTATTCTTAAAAATAAAGAATGAAGAATAAGTCCTTAATTCTTTGAATTTAACTTTAAGTCTTGCTACTTCATTTAATTATAGGCTATAATAAAGTTGAGTTGCTCTAAATACACGAAAATTGTTTAATAATCCAATCCAGAGATAATTCCAGCATGATCTGTGATGTTGCACTGATGATGTCGCGCTGCTGCTGATGTCTACACTCTTTAAATAGCCCGCTGAAGCTCGTGGGTGGGGCGCGGGCGCATGGGCTGTCTTTTAGTAAACAACAGCATAGTTTGCTTGATATTAAAATTAAGTTCTAATTAGTACATGCATATTTGTATACCACGAAAATTAACCATGGTTTTGTTATAACAAAAGTGCATTTACTAAAATCATGGTTATTTTGTGGTTGCTATATTTTACAATGTTTGTTGTTATAATAGGGATCAGTTTTAAAAATTAGTTTTACCTTTTAGACAGCTCAATGATGCAAACTGTAAATAAATAGGCTAAATAAATAAGTAGGAAGACTTTGCCTCTGGCCATGTGACTATTTGCACCACATAAAAAGTTTGCATTTTTATTTACAGTTAACAACTGTGTAAAAAAAAACATTGGGCTGTTTTAGTAAACAATATCATAAACTGTTGAGAACATCCTAATTAGTAAAGAGACTTTTATATGTGTCATTGCATTTACAGATCAGTTTTAAAATTTGGATATATCAAGGTTGCTTACCATTTTTATTAAATTATTTATTTATTAATTTATGCAGCTATTTATGTTTGTTAGCTTCTAATTGTTCAGTATGTGACAATTCAATATTTGGCTGAGATACAGCTATTTGAGAATCTAGAATCTGAGGGTACAAAAAAATTTAAATACTGAGAAAATCTCCTTTAAAGTTGTCCAAATGAAGTTCTTAGCAATGCAATCAAAAATTAAGTTTTGATATATTTATGGTAGAAAATCTACAAAACATCTTAACGGAACATGATCTTTACTTAAAATCCTAATGATTTTTGGCATAAAAGAAAAACGATCATTTTGACCCATACAATGTATTGTTGGCTATTGACTGTTTTTGTGGTCCAGTATCACATATAGTAATTGCATTATTTTTTAAGAAAGTGACTTTTTAAAGAAAATAAACAAACTTCATTATTTATACATTTTATGTAAGAATACTTTGGCTCTGCTAATGCGACTTTTTACACCACCTAGACAAATTACAGTTTGTATTTGCATTTGCAGCTGAGAACTCAAAATAAAATACACCCTGAAAACTGTATGTTGGTCATAAATGTGACTAGTGGTATTAAATGGGTTATTAATACTGTGAGCTTCAGTTCATGTGGGAAACTTTGCAAGAAAACTAACCAGGGCAACCACAGCTTTTTTCAAAATAGTTGCAGTTATTATTATAATTATTATTATTACTATAAAATTAAGTCACAATCCTGTAGCCACAACAGTTATAAAAAAATAAAACTGTTTAAAATATTGTTTACAAGCTGTGGCATTAGTTTATCGCTATCACTTGTACAAACTCAGTAACAGAATTCTGCTTTATTTTCTCGAGGTTAATAATTGTAGCCTCATCCATCAGAGCACACAATTACCGCCTGGCCTGATCAATGCAAACCCCAGCACATCCTTGACCTGTAGCTCAGCATGGGTTAACGTGCCGCACTCTTTGTCTGCCTTAATCTCTGTCCGATTAGGAAACAAACATCAGGCGAGTCATGACAGGCCTCTGAAAGACAACAGAATGACAGCTCCAGCACGGCGACCTGCCATGTTGCTGACCACCTGCTGTGGTTAGAGCCCCCTTTCCCTGTGCCACTAGCAGCCTGGAGACACCAGTCTGACAAGCAGCACCACCCTCCTGCTGAGCTTCCAGTCTGCGTGCACTCGCCAGCCTGAGCCAAAAGGTCAAACGAGTCCCACACCCTGGTTAGCTCATATGTACTGCCCATGCTGAAAGGCACCAGTGATCTCACTAGCAACTCTCTTTGTCTTACAATTAGTCTTTCCCAGACACTTTTCTTCTGCAGACCCAGGCTGTCCTTGGGCGGGGGGCGACAACCTGGAAAGCTGTCCCAGGTCTTGTGATGAGGGTGGCCCATAAGGTTAGGCTACCCAGAAGAGAACAGGCCAACCCATAAAAATTGCTGCAGACATCCATGATTGTTTGACTGTAAAGAACACGTCCTTCTTTTGAAGCTGCCTCTCCTCTTTTTTGAGATCATAGCGTGTACTTAAATTAGCAAGATCTGCCATGTGTTTTTTTTCAATGTAAACTGTTAGGAAATAATTACATTTGGATTCATCATGAGAATAACAAGACATCAACTTTAATTAACATTATTTGATCTTGTAAAGCCTCACATATGAAATAATACTCAGAAAAGGCTCATTTCTGAAATAGAACTGTTTTAGATAAAACATTTAAAAAAAATCTAAAACAGTATCATATTTGATACATCAGTCTTTAATGGCTTATATGGGAGGATATGGAGCTCAAGGAGGAAAAAAACACCTCAATTTTATTTACAGACTCTGATGAAAAACATGCAGTTTGGTTGCTAACATTTATGTGATATTTATGAGTATTACGGTATGGCAGACTATTTACAAATGCATATGAATATCAGCTGTCGCTCTATATCTCTCAATAATATGTCTTTGTAATATGATATTCAGATGCTTAGTTTTATGATCAATTTATTTTGGGGCCAAAACATATAATGCATGCAATGTAATACAATGGCGATTGAAAGATTAATAAATAATGTTTCTTAAAAGCCTGATGTATCATGTTTAATACTAACATTGTAGCATTTTTTTCTAAAAAAAAAAAAAAAAAAAAAACGTAAACCTAAGTTGCTTCAGTCCAGTAAATGATCATCTTAAAATATAATAAACAATATAAAAGTTAATCCTACATTTACTTTATAAAAATCAGTAAAGACCAGTGCACAATGACATTTTTTAAAATTACACTTTTATTATTTTATTACCTTTTTTTCATTAAAAATATACCTAAAGAAGTAGATTGAAGAACTGTTTTTCAGCAACAATTTGATCATGTTGATTATTTAGAGGCTTATGTGTGTATCAAATACAATATGAACCAGGTTATTGTGTTTTCAGTACTTAAAAATTAAAAATAAACAAAATGGTGAAATCACACCTAGCAAAAACATGCATTTTCTTGTTATTTGGATAATACTTTCATTCTGAGTCAACAGTGTTCCTCACATTCTACCTCTTAACCCAGTGGAATTTAAAAGACCTCTCACCTTGTTTAAACAGGCCAGAAATCAGGCAACATTAAGCTAATCCCCCAAACATGTGAACAAGCCACTCAAACAAAGCTTTGGGCAGGTGGGATCTCTCAAACTAAATCATGCTCTTTAAACCTATTTGGAATAGCCATTCAATCTGCTGATTTGGATAACTCACTTCTGCTTGTATTTCTCTCATTCACAAATCACTTTGAATAAACACACCAGCTTTAGTATAAAATGTAATCGTATTTTTTAGACTTTGCGGCATTAAAATGGTTTAGCAAGTCTAAAAGCGGCACTTCACACGTTTCGAAGGGATGTTTTGCACCAGAGACACTTTTGGGGGAGGGGGTCTTTTTAATATCAGCTGTTGATGGGAGATAATCCCACGACTGATAATTCACGACTTGAGTTTCTTTGTGCTAAAACAAAGAGCTGGGAGGCGCCCTTATGTGCTGACCATACATTCAGCAGCGCTATGTATGTACTCGACTTACAAAACACAAGGCATGTGCTAATGTAATCACTCAAATAGGTGCTAACTGCCCTTGGTGAGCGTGCAAATTTGTGCGTCTCAACATGTGACCAAGATCTGCCCCCGCACACTTGTCCATGAATAATATGACAAAAACTAATAATAATAATAGGGATGTCACTGTTTGAATCGGGCGAAAAGTGAATGGTAATGTTTTGTCATTTTTAAGATGACATTCTAATGCAAAGAAATATGTATCGTACAGTTATTAATTATGAATAATATGAGTGAAATAGCCTATCATAAAGGCGTTATACGATAAAATGGGCTATTTGCAAACGATGTATGTTATATTTTCTATTATGAAGTCGAATCGTGTGCTATCTCTTTGTTTAAAAACCTAACAAATTGCGATTTTATGTGAATCATAATTTCTTTGACAGTTTTAATGTTATCAACGCAACTATATACAAAGTTTCTGTGGCAATGAAAAAAAAACACCTTTGTTTTGAAAAGTGAGTAACTCCACAAAATAAAGTTCGCATACGCTGGTTCACAACTCCTGAAATATTTTACACACAACAACTCGTTAAATCCAGAGGGGGCGCTGTATTGAAAGGAGGTAATTTCATATTTAGCCTTTACTGCCACCTTTCGCACAAATTATGGAAAAACAAAGAGACATTGAATAGTCAACCTTCACAGTTACAGCTGCTCAGTTTTAAACATATTTTTGTATTATTTGAAATAATTCAGGTAGTACATGTCAAAGTCAATGTACAGTGTACAAACAAAATTGCTTATTGGTAACACTTTACGATGTTTAACTATTCAAATCGCAAAAAGATTTGTTTGTTTAGTGTAACCTATAATTTCAGAATGTAATTGATGATTATGGAAAATATTCTTAGCGATATAAATATTTTCGGCATGTTATTTATGCTGTAGACTAAATAAATAACAACAATAACATATTGCTAAAGGAGAACCAAAGGAATGTATAATGCAATTATATAACGGCATGTATATGCAGAAAAAAACATGTATAATGCAATTTCCCACCGTATAACATAAAAAAAATGTCACATGCATCAACAAGAACGAACAAACAAGGGAAATAAAAGAAAAGGGAAAGAGGGTTCATAAGCATCAGTTATACAGAAAATATATACACAATAAAATTTTAATACAGAAAATATGCTTTGCAGATAAGCACCATTAAAAGTTTTTTTTTTTTTTTTGCATGTGAAAATGTTCAAATAGGAGCATATCGCAACTGTTTTAACGGCTTTATACTATTTTTAGATTTTGATATCAGATCTAAATACATTTTAATCTCTGTTTCAAGCACTATAAGAAGGATAGCCCCTTCTAAACTTGCATTTATGAATGTGGAAATTTACATAAAAATAAAATGTATATAGCATAATACAATATTATTACTTTAGAGCAGAGGTTAAAACTTGGAGCCCACCCTGACGTCATCGCAACAAACCCTCACTGCGCCTGCGTGTGAACTATAAAACCGGGGATCACGTGTTCTCTCTTCCCAGTTTCGTCTTCCTTGGTCAGGGTAAGCAATGCTCGCTTTGCAAATTTATTTTTTAACCATTAGAAATACTTTCTTTAAGCGTGTTCTGTTAATGTTTCACCAAATAGACTATGTAGTGTGCTATAATTGTAAGGATAAAAAGTAAAACTAAGGTTTTAGTGTAGTTATGCTCTGACCACGTGGCCCGTTTTCGGTACACGCGGGAAGGTCTAAATGGACAATGAAAATTTGACTGGTTTAGTATTATATTAAACTGTTTAGCGCATGTGTTAATAAAATGAACAAAAAACATGATTTGTTCATGTTAGTCCATTGTTTCAAAGTTGTATTAAGTTACTTCGTAGTATTACTTATATTTGCCTAATTGATTTTGCTGTTTGTATTTCATTCTTTAATTATTTTGTTTTACAGTATGTGGGCTGTTGGACCATGGAGTTTTGCTCTATTCTATACTCCGATTTTGGTGAGTTCAGATTTGCACTAGAATTTCCTTTAAAGTTTGTGGTAGCAATGATGACTAATTTTTTTCCCCAGCAGATCGACTCTGTTGACCTATTATAACAAAAATAAGCCAAGTGATCTGAGCAACCATATAGGTGCCATGAAATCTGTCACGAGTCACAAGTTTGACAGTAACTGACCTTTACTACGTCTGTCCCCACAGATCATACCGGCGCCAAATGGATGATCTTAAATTCATCAGACTTTGTTCCATAAGTCTTTCATGCTCTAAAGCAGGTAAGGCTGAACATGTTTTTGGTACATTTGTTTGCATTTACCTGGTGCATATGATGACTAATTTTTTTCCCCAGCAGATCGACTCTGTTGACCTTTTATAACGAAAAATAAGCCAAATGATCTGAGCAACCATACATATGCCACAAAATCGAATAGTCACTTGTTTGACGGTAACTGACCTTTACTGCTCCTATCCCTACAGATCATACTGGAGCCAAATGGATGATCTTCCATTCATCAGACTGTGTTTCATAAGTCTTTTACACTCTAAAGCAGGTAAGGCTGAACGTGTTCTTGGTACATTTGGTTGCATTTCCCTGGTGCATATGATGACATATTTTTTTCCCCGGCAGATCGATAGTGTTGACGTTTTCTTTAAACTTTAAGCCAATTTATCTGAAGCACTATCACAGTTGCTTGGCATACAAAGTGATGCTTTTCTTGTTCTCAAATTCTTTTTATGTCTTCCCAAAAAGGACCAATTCTGTAATTTAAAATGACATGGGGACTTCACACAATGAGCGACCCTTGATGAATGGCCACATGTGAAGGTTTGTGTGGTATTTGTCATTGTGTATATTCTTTCACTTACTGATTTAAGTAATAAATCGAGTGATCTTCTTGTTCTTGTACATTTACTAGGAGTTTGAGAGATTTATGTCCCCGAAGGCCCTTCAGTGCAAAACCCATGTGGAGAAGAGGACGAAGAACATAATGGTTCAGCGTGGAGAAAACACTCTTGACACTAAAGTGTGTTTTTTTTTTTTTTTTGATTTGCTACTTGACTACTTTTTGAATAGGCATTCAAGTTTTAGTTCACATTTCTCTGAATGCTGTCACTAACCCTAAGAATTACTGCTTGTACTTAATTATACTTAAACAGAATAAACAAGTCTTGCTGCTAGCACTTACTCTTTTTACATTCACAATAAAACTATTAAACCATGACCTGACTTTGCACTTGTGAAAAATTGTTCTCAGCATCTTAAATTAATCTGTGACCTTGAGATGTAATGTATAAATAAAATAAGAGAAACTGACAGTTGAGTTTTTATAGGTGGTTAGTGGAGGTTTTACAGCTAATCAAACTGAGCATATTAAATGAACATACCAGTAATCAACTAATTGGGTTAAAACTGACCTGATGTATACACCAAACCTAACCAAACCAGCATCTAAGGTGCCTTGAGGCTCTTGGTAAAATTAAAACCTTTACTTTCCACAGAATTAAGCATTCTTTTGGATCAAACAAGCGACAGCTATTAAGAAATGTTCATTTTTTTTATTGGTCACACAGATTACTTCTCATTTACAAAGGTTTTACATTACATAATCCACTAAAACTGAAGTAACTGACAGTATTTGTATAGGGTACTGAGAAAGGACCATTCAAGCTCCTCTCTGATTGCACAGCTCTGCTTTAAACTCTATTTAAACAAAAAATGTAGTTCCCATCTGTTCTGTCCCCATTTGATTCACAGAAAGAAAAAGTAATATTAATCATTCTTTTGTACAAAATATACAGACGTCGTTTTAAGACGTTGGATAAGACTGTATAAGATTTCAAGACAACCCACACTAAAAACCCATTACAAGAAATCCACCCAATGCTGCAGCAATTGTTTCTTTTGTGTTTGTATCCTTATTGTAACAGCCATGTATTATGATCCAAATAACCTAAAGAAAAAAAATATATGTGTCACAAAATACACAAGAACACTTTTAAACATGCAACAACTCTTGAAAAACAACTGGTTTGTTTTTAAGTGCATAAACATTTTAAGAGCATGAAAGTAGAAGACAGCAAAATGTTTATATTAAAAGTCAATACTCACAAGATCATGCAAAACATGATAAAAATGTTCCAAAGAGCAATGAATATGCGAAAGTATCGCAGGCTCAGCAAAAACTCTCTGATGTTGTCACCTAAAGACAAATAATGCATAATAAGAGTCAAATATGATCCTTGGTGATTTAGAAATAAATAAATAGGGGCCAAAAGCGCAGTCGCTTTTATCTAATATGTGACCCTGGACCACAAAAGCAGTCACAAGTGTCAATTTTAGGACAATACTTGGTGGAGATACAGCTATTTGAAATCCTGGAACATGAGAGTGCAAAAAAAATCTAAATATTGAGAAAATCACCTTTAAAGTTGTCCAAATGAAGTTCTTAGCAATGCACATTACTAGTTTTGATACATTTACGGTAGGAATTTTACAAAATGTCTTAATGGAACATGATCTTTACTTAATATCCAAATGATTTTTGGCATATAAGAAAAAAATATCATTTTGACCCATACAACGTACTATTGGCTACTGCTGCAAATATACCCGTGCTACTTAAGACTGGTTTTGTGGTCCAGAATCACATATTTGATATTTTATAACAATCTATTTTAGGTCTGTCCAATGATAGATTTAGGGCCTCTGTAATGACCTATAGCTGTCTGCATCAGGTGCTTTATTATTATATTATACTGCACCAATAATGTTAAATGAACTATAATTTCATAATGCATAGTTAACGAATTGATGTTACCAGTGCTGGACGATCCGGATTCATCGCCAAAAACTTGAGACTGCGTTTCTCTCTTCTTTCTGCACACAGACAGTAAACATCACCGATTAACAAGCAATCAACCAAATGTAAACCGAGAGATAATATTTGTGTTTTTACTCACAATTTAAAGTTGAGCACAGCGCCGGCGTTCATAAGCAGAGTGCTGAAAACGTAAGTAAGAAAATGAGTGACGTGGAGTGAGGGAAAACACACACTGCTGTTACACGGTGACGATAGTATACTACACACATGAACATCACAAATAACTTTATATTTAACTATACCACGAAATGTATCCTGCTTTAAAATGTCACATTTACCCAAAAATTAAAAGATCTCCGATCATTTTGGCTGATTATATCCACCTAGGCTCTTCCTGTTCTTCTTCTATCTGTGTATGAGTACAGTATGAGACGTTACTTCATTATCGCCACCTGACGGCAGATGTAGAACACGACAGCTCTGTTTCTGAGCAGTTTACTTTGCAGAAATCCCCAACCACTGGGGCCAGTTGTTCAAAAGTATTCTGATCGGATTTTGGCCATCGGATTGGATCAAATCTTGATATTTGAATTGGGTTGTTCAAAAGAAAAAAAATCTGAATTCGGATTAGATAAAAAAATCCAGTCTTGGTTTTGATCTGGATTAAATCCTCAATGTGTGTAAAACGTTTTAGTAAGATTGGGATACTTTTGATTTAAAAAAAAAAAAAAAAAAAAAACTGGACTATTCTGACCCCAGCAGAAGGGTGGATTTCAGGAACAAAAAAATGTAATAAAACTGTAAACCTGATCCAAAATATTACAATCTGTAATAAATCCACAACATCAAACAAAAATATTAAATTTAATTAAAAGATTTTATATATATATATATTTTTTATTTTATTTTATTTTTTTATCACTGATCATCAGAGATAAACCAATCTAAAGTACTTATTTTTGTAAATGCAATGCAAAACTAAAACGCAAAACACTGCAAAACATTTTTGTTTTTTTATCACCATGTCCCTTTAGGGGCTCTGTAGAGCACATCTAGATTTGGAAATCTGAAAATGTGTGTATCTGGATCAGGGTGATCCAATCCAATTTTGCTTTGAAAAACTGGCACAAAAGTAAGATGGATTACCTGATCCTGGATAGCAAAACATGGGATTTCCAAATCCACATCATTCTGATCCAGATTAAACTTTTTGAACAACTGGACCCTGGTCTGGCAATGGGCAAGGACTTACTTGTTAGCCTACATATTGCATAAAACCGAGTGTTGCATTTTAAGCACCTATAGTAACACACACACATACAGTATAT
>JAHKKF010509971.1:0-10266 GCA_019740295.1 Labeo calbasu | reverse complement strand
TATGCACTATGTACTTAACTGTGTAGTGTACAAATTTTATATGATTATTTTGTCATGCATATTCTGAGTCTGACGTAATTAAGCCTGCGACAACTGAGTACATGAAGTGTCCAACTTCACTTTATATTTTCGGTTAAATAAGTACATCATTTGGAATTTTCAGCATGAGCACACTAATAACACTATTAATACTACAAAATGGCATAGACTAGTGCATAAGTACACAATTTGGATGCACTTTATGGTAATGCATTTGGTCTTGGTGGACTAGATCTGCTGAACGAGTATAGATTTGCTACTGTAGATACACACTTCTGTGAGTTTGTGGGATATGCAGCTGCCACATGAATGGGCATACATATATCCATAACAGACCTAGACAGGTGGAGCTGGGGGAAGTGAAGTATAGTGTGCTGCAGGAATAGTTTACAGTGAACACTAAACCAGATTATTTAAATTCCTAGAAAGAAAGCTAATTTGCGGCAGAATCAGCACAGGCCAATCAGCTTGTGCGGTGTAGTAAATGTTGTGATTGCTAGCAGATTGCATGTAAAAGACCTATTAGTCAGTGTCATCTAGAGTTTCATGATATTTTTCACCAAAATTAGCATGAAAAGAATAATTTCCAGACGTACGCCGGTCACACACACCTCACTGGATATTCCTGCTTTCAAGTTAAAAAAAAAAAAAAAGAAAAAAAAAATATATATTATATATATATATATATATATATATATATATATATAAATAAATTGGTAACATACCCAAAAATCCACACATTATGGTACTGCAACATGGTTTTACATACATAGACAAATGTCTGAGTAACAAAATGATATGGTTTAGGATGAGTATTTTCAGGAGTGTATAAAATCAGGTCAGGGCTGTACCGATTTTACGCAATGATGATACAAACAATAGTTAAATCTGGTTTTCACAATCCAACATTCTTGATTGATGATCGATGATGAGCGCGTTATCCAGTAAGTGGCAGTAGCTGCTCCGCATGAGACGCGTCCGTGTGTTGATTTCACCTCAACAGTGCGCCTGAGCTTGTGCTGTGTATTAATAGGCATCTGCATGTGAGCGGAGTCTTTTACTCGTGCATACGGCGAGTCTCTTGAAGATCTGTTCATGCGGTAGGGTCAGAACATCATGGAGGTGCTGGATATCCTAAATCTGGGCGAAATTGCCCAGTATTTCTCGAAAATGGCGATGTTTCCAGTGTTTGATCTCGCTTATTATATCGTGTCAATACTCTACCTCAAATATGAACCAGGTAAGTGGAATTGTTCTTTAGGGATAATAACAGAATATTGCGCTAGAGCTTTATTTGGGTCAAATTTAAATGACGTTTCTATTTAGTATCCTTTGCATTTACGCGTGGATCAACATGGCATGTAATTGAATATTAAAGGTTACATATGCAACAATTCATTCTCATGTCATAGGCTAATTATTACTGGTCTCAACAAGTGTTATGTAATTTGTCTCAGGGTTCATTGTCACATGGCATTATGTTTGCAATAGAATGCAAAACATTATAGGTGCGTATTTTATATTTTAGCAATGTCTCAACGTCTCATTCAGCATTTTCTTTATTCTTTCGGATGGGAAGAGTTGTCCCACTCTTGAAGACCCTCCTCGAAACACGATAGAGTCCGTGCACATTCCATTGCGAGTCTCACTGCAATAAATAGAAGCGCCCTAAATAGTCAGCAGCAGTGGAAAGGACACAACGAAGCCCAGTGAATTTGTTAAGCAAATTTACGTAGCTCAGGACTTGCTGTCATTTAACGAGTAATATTTGAAGCATGTCCAAGTCGTATTGTACAATTTAACCACTATCACAATCATTTTTTTTCCCATTGTGACATTTTTTGAGTACTGTAATTAATCTGGACGTTTTACTTTGGACTTTGTTATTGCTATCAATTATTATACTTTACCTGACAAATAAAAACAAAATAAAATCAACCAGACCGAATAAATACTTCTATTTTGTATATAAGTCTACTTTTAAATTGAATGTTATTATTATTATTATAACGAAGTGGGAGAGAGAGGGGGCGAGATCGGGAAAGGTCCACGAGCCAGGACTCGAACTCGGGACATGCCGAGCGCAATGGCGTTACATATCAGCGCCAACGATAATTCATTTTTTATTATGTAAAAAAGTAGGAACTTTTTTGGTATTAAAATTATGAGAATGAATTATTTGCATTACACTTAGTATAATACAATATTTTTGGCATTATGGCAATAAGAATAAGATTTTTAGGCATTACAGTAATGAGAATGCCTTTTTTTGGTGATGTAATATGAATTAGGGGACATGTGTGCTTAACTGTTATGCAAATATTGAAACAATACAAAATGAAAGAAAGAAATATTGGCAACAATTTTATTTAAATGTGTTCCAAATGTTATTTTTTAATCTATTTCTTTCATTTTAGAGTGTAATATCAATTAGTCCATTAGAGGTCATCTAGTATTAAAGTTTTAGGTTGGATCTATTTTAACATGCTTTCATTTAATGAGCTGTCTGATGAGAACAGACTATGAGTTGATGCTGTCACTTAAAATTGTATCAGGTTTCAGATACAACAGGGAACAGTCATAATAGAATTATACCATTAAACCATCAAACCATTCACAAACCTGTATTAAAGCATATATATGGTGAAGAATGTGATATAAATATCCACCACTTCGTCCAAACATTAGCCAGTTGCTAGCCGAAGCTCATCCTGTCAGCTGTTTGTGTAGATTGGAGGTCATAGTGTGAAACAGGCCTGCAGTTTGAGACGAACGAAAAGCTTTAGGCTTCTGTTTATTTTTAGGCCACATTTGAGAGGATCGTTTTTCATTCAAAATGCCTGTTGGGTGCGTAACGACCCAAGCTACACCTGTTCTGTAAGATGTGTTCATCCCTGGAGATTTCAGACCTCTAGATCAGTATATGCAAGATCTCTTAGTGGTGTCTGCAATTATGTGCTCAACCTAACACTGCTTTGGAGTGTAATGTTTTTGATGTTCACTGTAAAAAATATTTTAATGGTAATAGAAATGCTACTGTAAAAACATGTTAATTAGTTAAAGGCAAGTTATACGGTGAAAACATACATTTGAGACAACAGGGACGTTCCTTTTTTAGAGGATACTGTACTGTACTGTACAATTTTGTAAAGCTGTCTTGTAATTAAAAGGTAAATTCCCAGAATTCTCTGTGTAACTACGTTTCTTCTTTTTGTATTAGTGTGTATGACATCGTGCACCTTCTATATATTAGTATTGACCTCAGCTTGACCCAAAAATGAAAATTCCCTCATTACTCACCCTGATGTTGTCTAAACCTTTCTTTTGTGGAACATGTGGAGCTTTTCAGTGAAATTACAGTACAGTGAACAGAGTCGAAGTCTTTTAAGTTTTTCAGGCTTTAAATGGGAAACAAGTATCATTAAATTACATTAGAAAAGTTGTGATCAAATCATCAGTCATGTCTTTTAAATTAATTATTGCATTTCATTTTAGGTTCGGTTAATTGTCCAGTGGAGAGGAAGATTTTCAGTAAATAACAATGTAAATTTTAGTTTGTTCACACAAAGCTATTACTTGGCAAACAAGATGTCTAGAGTAGACCACTTTTATGAATTTACTTATAATAAGATGTTCAGAAAAAATCAAAATGTTGAGAAAATCACCTTTAAAGTTATCCAAATGAAGTTCTTAGCAATGCATATTACTAATCAAAATGTTCTGATATATACATTTTATCATTTTGATCCATAAAATGTATTTTTAATATACCCATGCTACTTAAGACTGGTTTTGTGGTCCAGGGCCACATGTGCATACATGTAAATGTTAAATGTTAAAAAGCAAACGTGTTTTTCTCATATGATTTGTCTGTGTTAATCAGGTGCTGTGGAAGTGTCTCGTAGAAGCCCAGTGGCCTCATGGCTTTGTGCAATGCTCTACTGCTTTGGAAGCTACATACTAGCAGACATCATGCTTGGTGTGTGTCCCATCGACTATTTCCATAACAACAGTCACATCCTCCTGGCCTCAGCTGTGTGGTGAGGATCTTTACATGATTCACCGCTTGTACACTTTGTATATGTGACCCTGGACCACAAAACCAAGTCATAAGGGTCAATTTTTTTCAAAATTGAGATTTATACATCATCAGAAAGCTGAATATATAAGCTTTCCATTAATGTATTGTTTGTTAGGAACAATAGAACAATTTTTGTCCGAGATACAGCTATTTCAATATATGGAATCTGAGGGTGCAAAAAAATCTAAATATTGAGAAAATAAAGTTATCCAAATGAAGTTCTTAGCAATGCATATTACTAATCAAAAATTAAGTTTTGATATATTTACAGTAGGAATTTTACAAAATATCTCCATGGAACATGAACTTTACTTAATTTCCTAATGATTTTTGGCATAAAAGAAAAATCAATAATTTTGACCCATACAATGTATTTTTGGCTGTTGCTACAAATATACCCCAGCGACTTAACACTGGTTTTGTGGTCCATGCAGGGTCACATATGACACAGATGTCACTTCGAAGATCACTTCAAGATAGACCTTTAAAGGAGAAGTTCACTTCCAGAACAAAAATGTATAGATAACTTACTTACCCGCTTGTCATCCAAGATGTTCGTGTCTTTCTTTCTTCAGTCGTAAAGAAATTATGTTCTCCATATGGTGGACTTCTATGGTGCCCGCGAGTTTGAACAAAATGCAGTTTAAATGCAGCTTCAAATGACTCTAAACGATCCCAGCCGAGGAAGAAGGGTCTTATCTAAACAATCGGTTATTTTCTAAAAATAAATGTACAATTGATATACTTTTTAACCTCAAATGCTCGTCTTGTTTAGCTCTGCGATGCGCATGCAGTTAGGGTATGTCGAAAAACTCACATCTCATTTTCTCCTCCAACTTCAAAATCATCTTTCATTGCTGCACCCAGTGTTTACAAAGTGACCGTGCAAAGAAGATCAAACACCCTTTACAAAAAAAGGTAAAACAGCGATGTAGGATGATTTTGAAGTTGGAGGAAAAAATGAGACGGGAGTTTTTTTTGACATACCCTAACTGTATTGACCCGGATTACACGGGTCAATACAGACTATGCATGCTCATCGCAGAGACGAGACAGGACAGGCATTTGAGGTTAAAAAGTATATAAATTGTAATTTTTTTTAGAAAATGACTGTTCGTTTCGCTAGATAAGACCCTTCGTCCTCATTTAGAGCCCTTTGAAGCTGCATTTAAACTGCATTTTGGAAGTTTAAACTCGTGGGCATCATAGAAGTCCATTATATGGACTATATATTCCTGAAATGTTTTCCTCAAGAAACATAACTTACGACTGAAGAAAGACAGACATGAACATCTTGGATGACAAGGGTGTGAGTAAATTATCTGTAAATTTTTGTTCTGGAAGTGAACTTCTCCTTTAAGACAAATTGTAATATCAGATCTGAAAACTTTATATTTTTTTATTTTAATAACAATGTCTGTTTTTGATCATACAATGAATGAAATACATAATCTTATTATCAAATCTTAATCTTAAAAGTGCTAATAGTACAGTAAAACAATACAATTACTAAGAGTAAAACTAAAGTGTAAAACAAACAGTTTTGAAGCCATTATAAATAGTCGATATACACACGTGGCACCACATCAGTTGTATTTTATAATAATGTGTTAAGTTGCAAGGCAACCATAAACAACTTAACTCTTTGTTACATTCCTTAATAATAACTTTATCCACATCTTGAATTGGATACGTCCCATATTTCCAAATTTGCTCCAGGTTTTATTTCCTTATCCAAATATCATAAAGCAGTTCTACAGGGTAATTATAGCAAAATATATAGAAAAACATAGATACATAAACATACCAACCAGCTCTGTTTATTTATTAGTACGTTTTAAAATCCTCTTCTTCCAATACCATATGTGAAACTGTACACAACAGGGTTCTTGTGTAAGTGTATATTATTGTATCTTTTATCAGAATGTGTTTCTCTCTCTCTTTCTTTTTTAGGTACCTGATCTTCTTTTGCCCTCTTAACCTTTTCTACAAATGCGTGGCGTTTCTGCCTGTGAAGCTTGTGCTTGTGGCAATGAAAGAAGTGGTTCGCACACGTAAAATCGCTGCTGGAGTCCATCACGCTCACCATGCGTATCACCATGGCTGGCTGATCATGGTTATTACTGGTTATGTCAAGGGTGAGTATCTTATATCTCCAGAGGGATTTATTTTTGGGGGTCATGTAATGCTTTCATAAGACCCTTTAAAAACTCTTGCTCTGGAGATCTGTGCCGCTCTGCTGATTTTCTTTGTTAATACTCACAGGGTCAGGGGTCGCTCTCATGTCCAATTTCGAGCAGCTGTTGCGAGGAGTCTGGAAGCCAGAGACCAATGAAGTTCTCAACATGTCATTGTAAGTGGTCTGTTCACTGGGGAAAACCTTTATACACGAGGGAGAAAGTTTTTGGAAAGTCCACTGACATTTTGAAGAAAAAATATCTCTTTAAATATCGAAAATGACATAACATAGCATAAATGTAGTCCATATGACTCGTGAGTTTCGTTCCAAGCCTTGATGTTGTAGATGAATGACTTTTATAAATGTTTGGAATCTGATTCTTGTATTTTCAGCCCTACCAAGGCCAGTCTGTATGGAGCCATTCTGTTCACTCTTCAGGAGGCTCACTTGCTCCCTGTGTCTAAAAGCACGCTCATCTGCCTCTTCACACTCTTCATGGCCACAACCAAGGTGATAATACGTTTCTGCTGGCACACGCTATTTTCAAACCCTAATGAAACTACAAGTCTGCAATGCCATAGTTATGTGATCAGTTAAGTCATGAATTAACAAAAAAGCCAATTAAAGCTGCCTTAAAACTGTGCACGTAAGTGTTTGTTATTTTTATGAGTCACATTTAAAGCAGTGTCAGATCCGCATCAAGTTCAGCAGTGGCAGCTTTTAAAGTAACAGCAGCCAAAATATCCTAATAACCAGCTGCTGTGATTTCTTTTAATCAAAGAACAAAATTAAAAAGAGGAAATCAATAGTAGTTTTAATCTTTATCTTTATTTAATTTTGAATTTAGTGTTTGATAACTTTATTAAATTGGGTTATATTTTCTTGCTGAAGGGCACATTTATGTGAAGATTGTTTTAAGTTCACTTAAATTAGAAGTTTTTTTTTAAAGTCTAATAAATGTTAAATTTATAGCTCTCAGTTGTACTTTAATATTGAATGGCTATAGTCAGTGGTTAAATATTTAGAGAAAATAAATCATAGAGACATGATGGTAGCAGTGATACTTGCCTTCAGTCACAAAAAAAGATGGCATTAAACCAATATTAAAAATAGACTTTATGTTTTTCTACATTAATTTCAAGACTGAATGTGAAATTATTGCAATATGAAAGTACAATTAAAAACGTATGTTTCATGTTAGGTGGGATTAATCGCAATTAATTAGTTTTTTTTTTTATTTTTTATTGATTATGACTCTGGACCACAAAACCAGTCATAAGTAGCACTGGTATATTCATAGCAATAGCTAACAATACATTGTATGGGTCAAAATTATCGATTTTTCTTTTATGCCAGAAATGATTAGGATATTAATTGTCAGATCATAGAAAAGAAAAGAAAGATCATATCCCATGAACATATATTTCCTACCGTAAATATATCAAAACTTAATTTTTGATTAGTAATATGCATTGCTAAGAACTTCATTTGGACAACTTTAAAGGTGATTTTCTCAAGATTTTTTTGCACCCTCTGATTCCAGATTTTCAAAATAGTTGTATCTCGTTCAAATATTGTCCTATCCTAACAAACCATTTTGAATATTTAGTGTATAAATATTTAGTATTTTATTTTAAAAAGAGAATTAAGACAAGTAACAAAATCAAGCATTAAGATAAATAACATTCTTTTTCACCAATCTGAAAATTTCATTAACTAAATGCCCATAAATTGTCAAGGGAAATTCTTGTTCAGCAAAGTTTCAATTGAGCAACACAATGTTTAATTTGTCATTATTGAATTTTATATGTAATATTGTGTCATGTGATACTTCATATGAAGTGAGCTTAGCAAAATTACCTCTCTATAATTCCTTATACAGGCGTTTATGACGGCCCGTCATTCTCACGGATCACCCTTCGCCCTAATCGAGTCCTGGGTGTGCCACCTGCTATTTGGCTCCCCCCTTGGTATTGAAGATGCCCATGATCACCACCACTCTGCACCCGCTGCCTCTGCACCCCTCTCGCCCGCCAAAACCAAGGAGGAACTGAGTGAAGTTACCCGCAAGAGGAAGCCCAAGAAAGCCGAGTAGAGTTACAACACAAAATCATCAAACCAACCTGTGATATGACAGAGTGGTCCGGCTCTGCTTGAGAAAGGAGGGAGTTTGATGTTAAACCAATGCAAGTTTCTCGTTCAGTGGTGCTTTTAATGACAGACATGCCACATAGGGACTCTGTAAATAGCTTCCCCCTTCTTTACCAACATCTGTGTCTTTATTTTTGGTAATGTTTTCCATCATTCAAACCCCATTTCTTCCATGCATCTGATGATGTGCAGTATGTCACGAACTGATGAATGAATGAAAGGTAGTGTGATGAGAATCTGCCTCGATCCATTTGAGTTTAAACAAATAACTGGATGAGACTCGCCGTCCACCGCTGGTTGACCCCACTTCCTCAGAACATTGCTGCTTTTTAAATCCAGTGGCACTGAAAAAAAGAAAAATCAAAATATTTTAAAAAAAAGAAAAAAGTAAAATGAATTATTTTTCAGCCAAAACATTGGAAAAAATAGTAAACTTTTGTGACACTTAATGGGTACAGATTTTTCCCCCTGTCTCCAAGCTGGTTTTAAATTCTAGGTTAATAAAGTCAACCTACCACCCATTTGTGAACATTGTGGAAACCAAATAAATTGAAAATAAATTATTACACTGAAAATGTATGACCATATCAGGTTTCAGTACATTTCCAAATCTGTAGAATGAAATTAAAAAGTTAAAAGTTATCAACAACTGACTAATTTGAAGCTATACATAGTTTTATAGTCATTTTTTTTTCCTCGAGTGAACTTAATGGATAAAGCCCAGTCAAAATATATTTTTCAATGCAAACAGAAATTATATAGAGATGTATTTTTAGAAAGTCATGAAATATGTAATATTTCTTACCTGCCATGAAGATTCAAGGTGTTGATCATACTGTCACTATAATAAATCATTCATAATATTTCTAATGTTTTCAAGGACTGCTAACCTAATGGGTATAGATCAACAACTGTGCAAATATTTAGCAGGGGGAAAATCTAATGACAATGTTATGTTGTTGATTAAGAGCATTTGGAATAAATATTTCAATAAAATGTCTTCATTTTCTGTCTGTACATTAGGTAGATTAGAGGTGGCATCAGAGCACCAAGGCAGGTATGACAGATCATTCAAAGACATCTACTAAAATTTCCAATTTTGGTACTACTGTACCACAGCAATGAGCATTTTGGATCTCTATCACTTATCACAATGTGGTGAATTAAACTCATTTAGAGGATGAAAGGGTAAAATGAAATTAATTAATTTTGTAATTTATTAATGACTTCATCAACAATATTTTCAATATTTGTCAATGTTGTCCAAGCTTCAAAAAATACATGTCATAAGTAGTCCATTCTTGAGGCTACTGAAATTAAAGACATTTTTAAACAAAGCAACAAACTAAATTTTAACATGAACATATTAAAAATGTTAAAGCTACATTAAAAGCTACAAAATGGAACAAAATCCTATTACTGAGCGACTACATAAAATATATGATCAATCTGTTTGTATTTTTTGGAACTGTTAGGTCAGATTTAGTGTGAATTCCAGTCCTACTTTCTGGTAACTTAGCAGAAGAACAATTGTTACTAACAGTGTTGGGGTAGCAGGTTACGTAATCAGATCACTTTTTTCAAGTAACTAAGTAACGCATTACTTTTTAATTCACAAGAAAATATCTGAGTTACTTTTTCAAATAATTGCTGAAGAGTGTTGAACTTTCTTCCTTTGCCTTCTACTGTACAGATGTGAATTTACTTTCCTTCAGCCTGAGGCTTTTGGTGTGAAAGGGCTTTTACATTTGACAAAAATATAACTTTTAATATTAAAAACAAATAATCAAGCCCTGCCCAGATTTAAAAAGCAATG
>JAHKKF010509970.1:0-19897 GCA_019740295.1 Labeo calbasu | reverse complement strand
TTTTGATCAAATAATTAACATTTTTAAAGATTCTGAAAAGGGGATGTAAACTTTTGATCACGACTGTATGGAGAAAAATCCTGGAATGTTTTCCTCAAAAACCTTAATTTCTTTTCGAATTAAGAAAGAAAGTCATGAACATCTTGGATGACATGAGGGTGAGTAAATTATCAGGAAATTTTATTTAGAAGGAACTTGTCATTTAAGTTGGTTGTCTAGTGAGTAGTTGCCAGCTAAAAGGTTAAAGCTCTATCACATTAAAAAATAATATACCACCAACACTTAACCCAGGCCAAGAAAATGTAAGATTACAATGTATTTGCTGAAGGAACCATATATTTTAGTTGGCTTCAACAAGTCTTTAACAACTGTTTTTTTCAGGGCACGTACCCAAAGTACTCTGCGTTACAAGTCCAGTGCTACACTGGGTGAGCTACTGAGCGATTTTACCATGACAGAAAAGCCATACGTATGTTTTGAGGTCATGAAGTATTGGGCGAGGAACCGGTAGGAAAGGAATTTTGAGAGGAAATAAACAGAAATCATCAAGAAAACAGAGCTTGGGAAAAGCAAAAGATCTCTTGATATCAAATGTCACATTAAAAATGTCAAGCATTACAACGATTTACTGACGCATAAAAATAGATCACAACGGAAAATGTACAAACCGGTCCGTCAAAGTGACAGATAATGATTCTACTAATCCTGATGTGGTAAAATGAGACCCTGTACCTGAGACGCAACATCACAGGAATTCGCACACAAACTCTCTCACTATCTAAATCCCCTTCAAACATTCTGGCTCCCAGTCGACGGTTTCTATTTCCGTCTCCATTACAGTCGTGTGACAGAACGCTCACTTTACCACAGAGAGGAGAGAGTCTGCGGTAATTAACTCTAATTAGAATAGCTCCCCTAACAATACACTTCCCTTTCAGAGAACGAACGAGTGTGTTTTTGTGTGTACATGGGCTGGAAAAGCGGGGCAGCTGTTGATGTGTGTCCGGAGGTCATTTCGAACTTCATCTCCTGAGGTGGAAAACTGCCCTTTGTGTCGAAGCGAGGATGGCTATGTGGGTGTCTGGAGGACGGATTCTCTCCAAATGTCCAGACTTCCTTTGTCGTAAATAATTCCAGACTGCAATCTATCATAAATAGGTTTGGTGCAGCAGAGGACGACTCTCACTTGTGGGTGAAGGAAAGGAGACAGTGAGCTGCAACAAGGTCAGGTTCTCTTCCTATTTCTTTTCTCAGCCATCTTTTATGGCCCATGGGTGAGTCACCTCTTTGGCACAATTTGGTTTGGCCTTTAATGCTATCCCACAGTTCTCTTAAAGGCATAGTTCTCCCAAAAATTCTGTCATTATTTATGAAGCATGCTGGTAACCAAAAAGTTTTGGTTCCCATTGACTTCCATTGTATTTTTTTCTCATATAATTAACGTAGATGGGAACCAAAACTGTTTGGTATAACTTAATTTCTTCTGAGAGACACAAAATGAGAAATTTCTGTGTTTTTTGTCCAATTCTAACTAGGTAAAATTCAATACTTGAGAGCCTTGTGCTACAGTGTTTTAAAAAGACACCTCAATTCAAAAGAACAGCATGTGGTGGGACGGTGAATAATTTACCAGCGGACACATAAACACACAGACGTCCTCTAACTGTAAGCACAAGCGGGTATTATCTTCTCTTTTTCACATTTTCAGAGTATGCGGCTCCAATCTATCAGACCCGAAAGCTCAGGCGAAACATTAGAAGGACCATAATGATGATCTGTGTCCATTGCGCTGATTATGAGGTTCTCATCTGTTCCTCGGGGCTCTCGCAGTAATGCGCTGGATGAGATCTTCGGCAATGACGAAGCAAGCAATGTCATCGCTGCTGAGCCATCACTGAGAGATGAACAAGAAGCACTGAAGCTTGAATCCTGGCACGCCGGCTTTCCATTCTACAGTTGGAGTCATATGCAGACGAGGCCATTCCGGCTCCAGCGCGCCACAGTCGCCTGAATTCACACTCGTAAGAAGGAAACTAAGAGGTGCTCTAGGATCTAATCAAATATTCATGAGAATAGCATATTTAAATGAGAAGTTTCTTCTGTGTGTTTATGCTAATTTTGATAGTACGTCTTTCAGCATATTAATACATGCACATAGATGTAATTCACAAGATGATTCTGGGAGACTGTCTTCAGCATGAAAATGTCACACGTTATGGGCTTATAAGTTACTTCTGGGAAAAGATCAAACCAATATACCCATATAGATCAGAGTATTATTGAAGACCAAACCTAAAACTAAAGGAATCTTTTATTTCCAAAAAGGTAAACAAAGGTAAACAAATAATAATAATAATTGTAATAATTAATGTTATAATAATAATTATTGTACACCAAACCTAAAACTAAAAGAATTTTTTTATTTAAAAAAAAAAAAGACAAAAAAATAATTAATTATTTTAAACGTAAAAATCAATCTTTTTTTTGGTTCCTTACCAAAATTATAGAATTGAATATAATGCAAACATACAACAATCTATCAAAACCATCACCTAAACTAAAACTGAAATGTACAGTAGTACATTTTTAGTAGTACTAAAATTATTTATTTCTTTATTTTTATTTTTTATAAAATAAAACAACAACAATAATTGTAACAATTTTTGTAGTGATAATAATAATTATTATACACCACCAAACATAAAGCTACAAGGATTTTTTATTAAAAACAAATGTAAAATCAAATAAAAAAAATATTTTTTACTTGTTTTAGATGTATAAAATCAATCATTCTTTTGGTTCCTTACCAAAATGAACAAAAATAAATAAAAACAAAACAACATTTATAGAATTGAATACAATGCCGAAACATACAGCATCTATCAAAACCACTGCCTAAACTAAAACCGAAAAATGTAATCTTTTAGTAGTACTAAAATAAGTTATTTCTTTATTTTTATTTTTCTAAAATAAAATTAAACAACAACAACTGTAATAATTATTGTAGTAATAATAATATTTTTGTACACTAAAACTAAAAGGAATTTTTTTTTATTTTAAAAAGGTAAACAAATTAAATTTTAAAAGTTTTCTTTCTTGTTTCCTTAAATATCTTGAGTGTTTTAGAAATAAAAATCAATCATTCATTTGGTTCCTTACCAAAATGAAAAAAAAAATAATAATAATTAAATAAAAACAAAACAACATTTATAGAATTGAATATAATGACTAACAATTTCTTTCTTTTTTTTTTATTTAATACAATAAAATCAAACAACAATATCTTGATTGTTTCAGATGTAAAAATCACTCTTTTTATTGGTTCCTTACTAAAATAAAAAAATGTTTAATAACAAAAAACATTTATAGAATTGAATATAATGCCAAAACACACATCTATCAAAACCACTGCCTAAACTAAAACTGAAATGTAAATGAAATTTTTAGTAGTATTAAAAAAAATTATACCTTTACTTAGATTTTTTAAAAATAAAATTAAAGAACAACAACAACGATAATAATAGTAATAATTATTGTATTAATTACTGTAATAATTATTGTACACCAAACCTAAAACTAAAACGAATCTTGTATTTAAAAAAGGTAAATAAATCAAATTAAAAACAAGTTTTAAAATAACTTAAACAACTTAATTGTTTTAGACAATAAAATAAAAAATACATTTAAATAAAACCAACATTTATAGAATTGAAAATAATGCCAAAACTTACATAAACTAAAACTGTACATTTTTAGTAGTATAAGAAAGATTGATTTCCTTATTTTTATTTTTACTTTTACTTTTATTAAATTAAAATTAAATAACAAAAACAATAATTTCTTTCCATTATTAAAATATATATATATATATATATATATATATAATATAACAGTTTGTATTGGTGTGTGAGAGCAAAAAAAGAAAGAAGAGCCTCGCAGCCTGTGAAAGGTCAAAGGTTAAAATGAAAAATATAAACTGCTAATTCCATAAACAAATACTCAGCACAGTTGGACCAGAACAAAAGAGAAAGAAAGAGAAAGTAAACAAAAAAAAGCGAGACAGATGCGCTAATATGAGCCATAAGAGGCCGAAGGCAAGAAAGGAAAAAAAAAAATACAGCGGGTCAATATATTTATATATAAGACCCGTGACAGATGAAGGGCTCATTTCTGTCTTTCCCTCAGTCTCCCTCTCTCTTCTCTCTCCAGTATGTCTATCATTTCTATTTCTGTTTCTTATCTCGCCATTCAATTAAATTCCAAATTCACATTTATTTGACTGTCATGGCAGTCCGTAATACATTATTGCCTAAGAATAACCTCAACGGATTCCCTCTGAATGCATCGCTATCTATCTATCTATCTATCTATCTATCTATCTATCTATCTATCTATCGCAGTGCCATAGGGTCCAGGTAAATTCATGCCTGCAGTAATTCAATTTCATTCTAATCATGACCAGCACTGATGGACAAAGAGGTCGGGAGAGAAACGGAGAGAAGAGAGAGAGAATAATCCCACTTTGAGCATGATATCCAATCTCTTTTTCCATCATTCTCTTTCCTTCCCTCTCTTTCTCTCTCTCTCTTTCTCTCTTTCCAGGTCTTGGCCTTCCTCTCTTGTTAGGGTTTGTCTGCTGAGAGCTTCAGTAAACAGGCTCAAGCTCATATTCTGTAATGCTTCAGTCCAGGGAGCCGAAAAAGAGATTGTCAGTGAAAAAGGTTTCGATTTCACGTCAAACACATAGGCCGAGTTTACGTACATAAGCTCTGTAAATAGGTTTCGATTTCTAATTCTCAACAGATGTGCGCAGTCGGAGCCCTCCGACCCACAAATCCAGCTTTAAACACTCCGACACGAATTCCTCCTGTAATGCACACACGCACGCACGCACGGGCGCGCGCACAAGGGAAATCATTGCTCTGCATAGTTGTACACCTGAGCGGTTAGCTCTTCACGAGTGTGTGTTTCACCACAAGCTACCGATGGCACCGATCCCATCCTGCTCTCCCAGGAGCGCATCCCTCCGTCCCACCGCGTGCATGCGTGTGTATGTGTGGGGCTCAGATAGGGAGTCTGACTTAGTGGACCAGAAAAGCAAATTACTCTGAAGTTCTCTTTGATGACTTGTTAATTTGATTGGTCAAGCATACGGTGCGAGCATGCGCGAGCGATTAGTCCATAATATGATTATTCTCGTAAGACTAGCGGCGGCGATGTGGAATTGAGTCACCCTCCCAGTCCGGCGAACCATGAAAAACCTGTTTAAAAAGCAATTCCTGCGCGCATACACACACTTTAATTGTTTCATTGTTTTATTACGATGCAGAGCGCCATCCTTAATGGTCAGAGCGCTCCGAAATAGTTACCCGCCCGTGGCGCTGATGTGAAGTGAGCGATCGAACGGACACGCTTTGATGCCGTCGGGCCGAAAAGAGGAGTGATAGAGTCGTTCCTCTTCCGCATTTTCTCTCTATCTTGAGGGCTAAACTAAGCGAGGCCGTCGTAATCAGCTGTGTCGTATGGAGCGAGAATGGCACTTTATAACGCACACTGCACAGTTTACAGATAAACACATTAGAGTCATATTTCACCCTCCAGCACAATGACTGCCAATCAGCACTGCAGAGAGCCAGAGTGTGTGTATGTGTGTGAACTAGAAGCAAGGATATGGCTCATTTATTGAACATTAAAACCAAACTCAGGCTAGGCATGGTAAAAAATAATGCCCAGAACGCTTCGCGCCGAAGCGTGGCGTAAGTCGTGAGCGACCGCATTCGAACAAAGAGTGAAAAACAGCCCAAGGTGCTAAAAGTCAGATTTAAATATTTATATTTCTGCAGTGCGTGCCGAAAAGTCTCACCTATGAGAAAGAGCGAGGGAAAAGATTGCTATTGACTGTGGCCTCGGTCTCATTCGGCGCACACCTCAAGGTAATCTTTCTAAATATTTGATTACCTAATACAATTTTGCTGGCCCCATTCTTTTTTTCCATTATGCATAGAAATAGTGGTCAAAATTTTTATAGGAAGGCATTGAAACACGGCGTCGCTCTCTCTCGCTCGCTCTAAAAGAGATGTATAATTTAAATGGAAAGATTAGCTGTGTGAACAGGCCGACCGCCCCGGCAGCAATGATTCCACTCTGCTGAATCAATACTCATCAGATCACTCACTAAACGGCTAAATATATAAACTAAAGAAGTGAATCCAAGTTTAATGGAATCTTGTGCCTTTATCTTAACCTCAACTACCTTTCCACTCTCTCTCTCTCAGGCTTTATTCAATCACAGCGCCAGGCCGACATCTAAACACTGAGGAAATAGCTAATGTTAACAACGCTAGGTCAAATAAAGCTGTGATTTTCAAAACAAACTGCGCTAAAAGCGAAGTGAACAAAACTGAGAATAAAAGACGAAAAATTCTCACAGTAAAATGAATTCCCCTCTTCGAAACGAAGTTTCACTCACAGCGGGCTGTATTTCCTCTCAATGAAGCTCTCTGTGGGAGTGATTTGTGATTAATTTCAGAGTTAAAGTTGGAATCCCAACACAGGCTGAGGGAACCCGCCAAATTGACATGCTAATGGGCTAGCATGCGCGGCTAAACTAGCGAGGCCCGACTCAAACGGATGCATACATATGAAAAAAAGACTGCGCTCCACAAAAAGCGCTTCAAACACGCATATCCATATGAATGCGTCGTCGGAGGGTCCTTTTAGCTTGGGGGCCACGTCTGTGGCGCAAAGCTTTCTTTAGAGCGATTGGGAAGTATCAAACCCAGTGCTTTAGCAATTTAGCATTAAAATACAGCAAAATCTCTGGAATAAATTGTTTGAGATTTCAGCATCAACCTTAAACCTTTCACCACACACACACACCGCTGTCACACTGTTCCTAAGGAAACTCATGAGTTGAGCTTTGAGCGCAGCTCAACCAAATTGCTGTCCATGCAGCTCAATGGACCGTGACTGCTCTTCTTATGGGGCATCAGAGGAGACACAGCATGGCCCCAGAGAGAAAGGGAAAGAGGGAGGAAAAAGCGACATGGAGAGAGAAGGAGAGAAAGGGATGGATGAAAGCAGGAATGTGATGTCCCGAAGTCCCCCAGTGTGAGTGTAAGCTGTTCTATTTCACACTGCGGCTCCTCTGAGCTCAGGATTTACTCGAGCCCTCTACATGCTGTCAACTAGACTCTCAAAGATCCAACACTCATCTCTCCTCTGGCTTCTACTGCCTTCCCTCCTGTCTTCTTGGCTAAAGATGATATTTATCTGTCCACCCCAATAATGTGGATTTATTTACATTGTGGAGTTGTGTCAGCTTCTGCTGATTCACAGTCTGAGATGTTGAGAGTTGTAGAAGTCCTTCGATCAGTTCAGACACCACAACGTAGACTCATCTCAGTGTTGCGCTAAACTATCACTTGAAAACTCACATGCAATGTTGGCAAAATATGAAACCGTACATGCTTAGGTCAGCGTAAGACAATATAAGAGTCCTTGCTCCCATATACATACACAAACATACACAAACACTAAAACATCAGAGCAGAGGAGGTTCCTTACATGCATTTACTTTATTAAATGGTGATTTACAAAAGATAAAAAAAAGATCACTGCAGTGGTCTGTAGGTCCTGTATGTTGACAGTTTTCTTACTGAGCCTATGGTTATAATGGGAATTGTACTGGTTTAAATGGAAACTGTAATGGTGAACATTGGTCTCTACTGGTAATTGGTCGCCTTCTATTGGTGGACTGTTATAACCACTAAATCCTAATCGAATATGTCTTAAAACACACTATAGAAAACCATTTTTAATGGTTTTAATGGTTAAAACTTGATGGTTTGTAATGTTTCTAATGGTATTTGTAGCCATTAGAATTTTTGTGTTTCTATTGTTTTTTGGTTTGCTTTTTTCCAGCAGGGAAGTTAAAGGATTAGTCCACTTCCAGAACAAAAATGTACAGATAATGTACTTACCCCCTTTCATCCAAGATGCTCATGTCTTTCTTTCTTCAGTCATAACGAAATTATGTTTTTTGAGGAAAACATTTCTGGATTTCTCTTCATATAGTGGACTTCTATGGTGCCCCTGAGTTTGAACTTCCAAAATGTAGTTTAAATGCATCTTCAAAGGGCTCTAAATGATCCCAGCCTAGGGTCTTATCTAATGAAGCTACTCCTAATTTTGCATATACCACTTTATGGTAATATTAATAACTTCAGTTTTTTTTATTTTAGGATTCTTTTGTCACTTTTGTAAAATAAACAAACAATTCTGGTATTGTTTTGGGCCACTATAAAATTTGGGCCCTGAAACTAAATGAGAAACACTGCTACAGTAAATCATTTTGTTTTTGGAAGCTTCATTTTTGATAATGTTCAGACTTCAGACTACAGCTGCATGATTAATCGTGAAAAGATCGCGATCTCAATTCAAACACACATGTGATCTTATTTCTAAATGACAACGATTAGTTTGTGTCTATTAAACCTTTTAAAAAGTCATATCGGAACGTTCAAATCTGCTTTGCTGCCACTGACAGAGAGAGCAGATGTTTTAAGTATGAAACAGCTTCACAAACAGTCTTTTCAACCACACAGTATTATTTCTGTCTTACAATCATTCATATTATTATTACAGAAGTACTGGGATAAAAGCTTATAGTTTGGATACAAACACTGATGTCCATAGTAGCGATCAAAAAGTAGCAAATCATCTTTTGAAAGTAATTTTTGCTTAAAATAACGTTTGTTGATTATAGTTTCATTCATTCATTCTTAAATCATTCATTCAAGAGATTTGTTCAAAAACGCTGATTCATTCAGTAATGAAACAAGTGAAAATTTATAAGTCATTAAATCATTCATTCAAACTTTTCCTTAAATAAGTAATTCATTAATTAATTCATCGTTTTTTAATAGAATAAGACAATATTTTGTCACAGCCTCTAGTAAATAACATGTTATTTTGCTTAGCTCGGAATCGTGAGAGAAAATCGCGATCTCTTTTTTAAAACAAAAAAATCGTGATTTTCAATTTATCCAGAATCGTGCAGCTTCAGACAGGGTTTCCATAGCCAAGAACAATCCGGAAAAAAGTCATGGAAATAAGTATAATATAATATAATATAATATAATATAATATAATATAACATAATATAATATAATATAATGCTTCCTGAGACACTGGGACAGGCTCCACCATCCCCACAACCCTAGGACAAGCAGTTTAAAGAATGGATGGATAATTAAATTTTATATTTATTTATTTATTTATTTGGATTTTGCTTTAGGTGAGTGCTTGTTTAAAATAAAACTTGCCTGTAAACCAGCATGATAACATCAGTCTGTCTGTTGAAGATCTATTTCGAGAAATTTGCACACTAATAAGATTATTCATTTAAACAGACCGACTTAGAGATCTAAATCAGCCCAGTAATCTTTATAAAATGATTTCTACAAAATACTTTTCTAGTAATAATAAATAACTGAAAAGGTCACAGAAAAGTCTGTGGTCAGAAAGTGTGGGAACACTGATTAGAGAATAAGATTCATTTGATTTCTCAAGAAACCTTTGTTACCTCCCTATTAAAACTTCTTAGGGAGGCTTTTTCCTCCTTAGTTATCAAGTCTGAGACCACAGATCGAAACCAACATACTACCAAGAGTTAACACCGAGACCAACATAAATAAACACCTCTGATAGGATATCCATAGCTCCATATAGCTAATCTGACAAGCATCTGAAGAGCAAGCTAATCCAGCAGGAGATAGGCCTGCCTGCACATAGTGTAAAGTACTATAGTGTGACAAGAATATAAGGGTTTGGCAGTGTGGTAAAGCCCAGAATAACAGCTCTTTGATTAACAGGTGAGGCACGCTACGCTGTACTGCAAATATCTGCTAGCTGAGGCTCCACTACGAAAGCGGCGAGGAAGGCAGGTGGGCGAGCAGAGATAACTGTTTGGCGGGAAACTGCGCTGGTGTGAACAGTAGTTAATGGTTGATAAACCCTGCCCCCCACACAGCAGGTGAATCCCCCCTTACGCTAGCACGCTAGCAGGTGGCGAAATCTCATTTGAAATTCCAGCACTACAAGGTTAGAGTGTGAGAAATCCCATTTGAAAATCTCGCTTTGCACGGTTAGTTGGTGATTTCTGCTTCACAAATGAGGGATCTGCCGAACATGGCATTTCAATATGCTCTGAGGGCTTTAAGCCTAGTCTCCTACCCAAAGGGACATGGCACTACTTTTGCCTCAGGCTAGCTCTTGCTGGGCTCAGATACTGGATTTATTGTGGAGGTGTGTGTTGACAAGCCATTACCAATCAATCTTCACACAGCTATTACAAGTTTAAAAAAATTGGACTTTCTTTGTGGCCCTTGTTTTTCTGAACAGAGAAGTTAGTAATGTTAATAGACATTTGATGAATGAAGCTAATCTTAAAAAGAATAGCTCACCCTAAATAAACATTTAGTCATAATTTTCTCACCTTCATGTTTTAAACCTGAATTTTTCATCACTGGAGAACAAAAGAATAGAATTGGAATAGGATGCTGGTCACTCTTTCATGCTATTGCAAAAAAAAGTCATATTGTACAATATCTTTGGGGAAAAAACTAAAACTTATATACAAGTACAATTTAATTCATTTTTACAAAAAAACAAAAAAACAAAAAAAAAACCTGACATCTGTCCTAGCTCTACTTGAAACATTCATAAGAGAGACAAGACTGCAATGCGTCATTCAAGATTCATGATTGATTCAACAGTGATGGTTCTCAAATTAAGAGTTTAGTTTCTATAAAATTATGAGTAAATAATTACGCAGATCCACTTTTACATTTTTATAGATTGTTCAAAAGCTTCAGTTCCCACATATTGTAACTGAGTGGAATAAAGCAACCAACATTGTTCAATATTCAAAGGCATACATGTAAATGTAAAATACGGTTGAGGTCAAAAGTTTACAGAAACTGTAAAATGTGAATTATTTTACCAAAATAAGTGGGATCATACAAAATGCATGTTGTTTTTCATTTAGTACTGACCTGAATAAGATATTTCACATAAAAGACATTTACATATAGCCCACAAGACAAAATAATAATTGAATTTATAAAAATGACTGTTCAAAAGTTTACAAAAGTTTGATTCTTAATACTGTTGTTAACTGAATGATCCACAGCTGTTTTTTGTTGTTGTTGTTTTTGTTTAGTGAAAGTTGTTAATGAGTCCCTTGTTAAACTGCCTGCTGTTCTGCAGAAAAATCTTCCAGGTCCACAAATTCTTTGGTTTTTAAGCATTTTTGTGTATTTGAACCCTTTCCAACAACGTCTGTATGATTTTGAGATCCATCTTTTCACACTGAGGACAACTGAGGAACTCATATGCAACTATTACAGAAGGTTCAAACACTCACTGATGCTCCAGAAGGAAAGACGACGCACTAAGAGCCAGGGGGCAAAAACTTTCGGAATTTGAAGTTCAGGGTAAATTTAACTTATTTTGTCTTATTTAACTTATTTTGTCTTATTTAACTTATTTTGCGCTTCTGAAGGGCAAGACTAAATGAAAAAAAATGATATTTAGGCAAAATAAGAAAAATGTACACATCTTTATGCTGTTCAAAAGTTTACAGCCCCTGGCTCTTAATGCCTTGTGTTTCAAACCTTTTGTAATAGTTGCCCTCAGTCCCTCAGTTGTCCTCAGTGTGAAAAGATGGATCTCAAAATCATAGTCATTGTTGGAAAGCATTCAAATACATGAAAATGCTGAAAAAAAAAAAAAAGTGGGACCTAAAGGATTTTTCTGAAGAACAGCAGGCAGTTTAACTGTTCAGGACAAACAAGTGACTCATGAATAACTTTCACTAAACAAAAAAACACAGCTGTGGATTATTCAGGTAACAACACGGTATTAAGAATCAAGTGTATGTAAACGTTTGAACAGAGTCATTTTTATAAATTCAACTAGTAGTTTCTCTTGTGGACTACATGTAAACGTCTTTTATTTGAAATATCTTATTCAGGTCAGTACTAAATAAAAAAACAACATGCATTTTGTATGCTCCCTCTCATTTTGGTCAAATAAATAACATTTTGCAGATTCTGCAAGGTGTATGTAAACTTTTGACCTCAACTGTATCCTCTTTTGCATTCAAAAGAAAGTAAGTCATACAGGTTTGGAACCAAACAAATTTGATTTCTGAGTGAGCTAATCCTTTAATTTAGCTCCATGAAAGCCTGCACGCAAAATCAAGCAAATAAATATAGAGCGTTATGTCAAAATGAATGTAATGAGGTTGATTTCAGAAGTCCTTCGCTACAGCAGTAAGATCCAATGTTCCTTTCAGCAGCCTGGCAGACAGAATGCACTGGGAAATGCTACGAGTCACAGCTTGCAGCTGGTATTCTTTGACCTTGGACTCGCTATAAATAGCAAACAGGTGAAAAATCCCGTGTGAGACTCTTCTGTTATGTGGTTAGCCGATGACAGAAAGCACAAAAACCACTTAAGGATCTTCTCCCAGGCTAACAAGCCTGCCTCACATCAGCTAGAGACGTGTGGTCCAAGGTCCAAGTCCAAGGCCACTAGCTCCCATCTGTACTTGCTGCAATGAAACCGGACTCTAATTCATTTGTTAACAGCATTAAGGTATGTAAGAGGCCTAAAAAAACTGTGCTCTGCTATATGTAGTCTTAATCGTCCCGATGGGAGACAGCTGTAACGCTGACTAGGACAGATATAAATCAAAGAACTGCACGCCGCTATGTGACCAGCAGATTTAAGCGATGTTCTTGCTCAGCTCATCCTCTGTTCAACATTCACCCCATCCGGCCTGCTAAAATGCCAGTCCATGACAGGCTTCCTGCTTCTTATTGATAATCCAAGAAGTGTCAGATGGGTGTAAACAGGAGGAGGAAGGAATCCGCAACAGACGCCCAATAACAAATTAGAAATTCACTTCTAATTATCAATGACAAAGTTGCCGGTGGGAAACTCACATCCCTGATGGGGCGTCTCTGCTCTGTCGATTGATTCCAACTTCAAAACAAGACGCCAATGCCCAGTCAGGCTCCGAGAAAAGTTTATCACTAATTACGAGTGACAAAGCTGGGTTTTGGGCCCACCTCCAACCCCTCATTCCTACATTAGTGCTGTCTTTGACTGGAGGCTGGTGTATAATTATGTCAGAGTGGCGTGTCAAAACCAGAAAAAATAAGCCGATTCCGATACGCTCCATTCAGTTACCCAGTGATGCCAGGGTCTCTGTTAGTGACAGCTCTTGCGGCTTCACACTCCGTTAACTTGTCTAAAAAACACACACACTCTCACACACACATACAGCCATCATATAGGCAGCCAAGTGAAACTGGTAATGGTTGAGGGAGGCTTTTATTATGATATGTGTATCTGGAGCTGTGAAATGGACTGGGTAATTAATACTGAAACAATCAGACTGTAACAAACATATTCCACTGGCCACGTTTGTTAGATAATTTCACAATTATTACTGTTAATCTTTCTGGTGAGCTATCGAGTGAACAAGTGTGTGACAGAACATTCTACTACTATGCACCATGTAATGTACTGTCTAGTGCATGAATTTTATTCCATACTTTTTTTTGGTAAAGTGCCTCATCCTGGTGTTTGAAATGTGCTTTTTCTTTTTCAATGTCAACACGTTTCATACTACTAAGACCTTGTAATACATTACAATAAGCCAAGTTTGGTTGATTAGCACAGCTCAGTTCACCCCTGTTGGTTTTCAGTTAAGCCATTCTGTGGGCAAAATGCATCTTTCTATTGACAGCCTTTCCAAAATAGCTGCTAGCATATTTTTCTAAAACTGTATAAATATTGCTTGCAATACATGGTAACAGCATACACCACAAGTAATTCATTATTTTGTAGTAGAGGTTGTAGCAGTTACTGATTTTTTAGAAGGTGTGAAATGGATTGTGGTGCGCTAGTAAGCTAAGCTGTGAGCTTGTTAACCAGAGGATTAAACGCAAACAAATGGGGAAAAAATTAATTGGACATATTTTAGTTTTGGTATATTGTTGGGGAAGGCCCTACTAATGCCTGTTCTTTAATGGTGTTTACCACTTCAGCGCTCTGATCAGGGAGTAGGAGTCATCAGATATCTTTCCACCATTTATTTATGTACAGGGTTTCACCCTATACACGTACTAATTATGCATTGGAGGTTGATTCTGCAATGAACAATAAAACAGAAGTAAATAACTAAATGTCAAGCATAAATATCTGCATACTGTTACAATAAAACAGAACATCTCGCATAAACAATATCAACAACTATTTTAAAGTGCAGTTAGCACTGTATGTAAACAGAATATAGAAAGGAATATATAAACAACTTAATGTACAATATACAATGCCATTATTATGATACTAAAGCATAACAAATGTAGAATATATTATACAGAATCATAAACATATTCAAATGAGATATTAACTGTAGAGGGTTTGCACTTAGGTCACGATTTGGTCAGTTACCCAGATGCACGACCATAGTGGCAATACTCAGATGTGAACAACTGAATGTACTAATGAATATGTTGTTCTGCTAATTTATGCTGTCTAAACCATGGGGAAAAAACATGTGGAAGCTGCTAAATCATATAAAGAAGGACTAAGTAAGCAGCAAAGGGTGCAATCTTTTGACAAACGAAAGTAAACAGGTGTTAAAGATACTTACGAGCAGTATTAGCCTAATATTACACCTACCTGACCAGAAATTATAATAATCTGAAATCCTGGTTCAGTCTGGCCAAACATAAATGTTTTTTGTTCCTCAGTTTTTTTTTTTTGCACTCTTCTCCTTGATTTGTTATAACTTTTGGCAGTCTATAATACTCCACGTTTTTTCCCAGTCTGACCGATTAGTACAGCCCAAAACAGGACAATAATTGATCATTTTCAGCAGTAATAATCAGCTAAATATGTGAGTTTCGTTCAGTTCAGTGGCACTGTTTATATTCAGTGCTGCCAATATCGTAGATTGATGAAACACGTCACCATCTTTAGAATATTGTCTTTGAACTTTCGGTAAAGTGGATTTATGTATTGTAGAATTAACAAAAGTTATCCTGAGCACTGTAATGTTTAAAAAAATGTCTTAATGAATGTCAGCAGACCAGGGAGATTTTAAAACGAGTGGTTCATTCATAAATCTGCCAGATCATTGTGGAAATACAACTGGAAGACACATGACACAACGCTAAAAAGGGGCGGGGCTACACAGTATTACCAAGTTAAGCCATGATAGCAGCACTTCCACGTGCGTTTCACGTGATGAATTGATAATCATAGAGATCGCGAACCACCAACAACATCAGGCTTAGAAATCGTTTCAGCAGTATAAACATCCAGTATTACAAACATAAAGTCATGAAATAAACTTACTTTGTCAATAACATTTTTCCTGCATTTGCTGATGCTGCACAAGTGGAAACTGCGTCATATGCTGACAGCATCGTGTGCTTAACAAAGAAAGCGTCACTTAAAGGCGCGTTCACGCCATATCGGAATTCCCGTAATTAAGAGATTCCAACTTGTAAAAAGCGTTCACGTCTTCTTAGAACTCATAATTACAACTTGTGAACTGGGAGTCTTCTGAGAGCTACGACTTGTACCACATGACCGCTGTACCACCTGACCAACGTAGGCTCTGTTTAGGCGTTGATAGTGTTGCCATAGAAAAGCGTAATTCGAAGTCTGGGGCCTGTGAACAGCTCCGAGTAGAACGTCACATGTTGTCATCTAGAAATTACGATAATTACGATATGGCGTGAACGCTGCATAAGTCAAACACGTATCTTCTAGAAGTTACGCAGTTGAAATTTTACATAACATAAGCTCTTAACAGATATAAAATACGGATATAACTAATACTAAACCACATATAATATAAAGAATTCGCAACAAATATGTTATTTTAAACTCTTTAACATTTTTTTGAAGACTAAATGCAAATGTGATTTTCTGTCATTTCTAATCAGGCCCTGAATAAAATACCCAAGTTCTCTCAGCCACTGATTTAAAGTCCAAGAATATCTGTCCACAGGTGTGTCTGAAATTGCATACTGTCCAAGTAGGTACTAAATATCATAATGAACAAACTTTGTGACCAATACAGATGCATGTTCTATATAGTATAATGTATGTAACATGAATCTAGATGCACTATATTTCAATTGTTGTGTGACCTATGAAATTAGTCATCCCAGATAGCACACATACGTCTGCAAGATGTCTGTTAAAGATCACTTGATCTGGAAAGCATCTGCTGTGTACAAACATCTGACAGACGTCTAAGATGTCAGTTTTACATACATTCTAAATCATAAACATCTTAAAGACATCTAATAGACGTCTATTTGACATCTGATATTAAACGTCCTATAAACATATTGCAGATGAGCAAACACGTCTTGCAGATGTACACGCAGATGTCAAATATACATCTCCGTGATGTACGTGTGCTATCAGGGATATGACTTCACTGTCAACTCACCTCCCTTGACCTCATGGGAAATCGTCCCTCTGATGCACACTTGACACTACAGAATTTCAGTGGAAGTAGTAGGTCACCCAGGTACTTTTCGCCTACTATACTATGAATTTGTTCATAATACTCATTTCACATATTGTTATTCACCTATTGGGTAGAACTAAATGCTTGTTAGCAAAGATGAAAGATTTAAGATCACATAAGTTGCATCCAGTATTGTACAATGCCTAGTTTGGTTTAAAACTCAGTTCACAAACATTAAAAAGTATGTTCTCTACAGCATGAATTTGGGTAGTATAAATTAAATTTGAATGTGCTACATGCGCCACGTACATCCGTCACTGTCACCTACCAGTATTAGTTCACTGCCATTCACTTCTCTTCTTTGGCCTCATGAGATAGCATTCATCAGAATCTCATCGGAAGTAGTAGGTCATACGGGTACTTTGAGGTACTTTTATGAATATGAATGTGGACAAACTTCTCGTCTCCCATACTGGTTTTCACCTACTTTATAGTATGCCCTAGGCAAGCAACTGCCATTGAAATAAATGGGAATCCTAACAGCATGAACGGGAACAGTAACAAAGTAAACAAAAGTGGTGAATTCAAATGCCCCACTATGAAGTCCTGAACCAGTGTTTGACATGGTAATGTATTTAAATCTGCCGACCCCAAAACCGGACAAAGTCAAATCTGGGTGGCATTCACATCCTCTTTGTCTCCGACCTCCATCGTATGACTGACTGAGCGCGACAGACGCACACAAACACAAACACACCCAGCATATGGTCCGCAATGCTCACTGTATATCACTGTGGCAGTGTCACATGAGAGTTCAATCTAATTACAATTGACCCACATTATAATTACAATTGATTGGCAGTCTGGCCTCTCTCGTGCGCTCGTCTCGCCCCGTCCTGACTCCAGACTAACCACCCCCGCATCCCGCACCCCCGCCTCCTGCCTTTCCCTCTTTTTTTTCAACCCTGTCCACTCTCGTTTCTACTACTCCACAGTTTGATTCAAATTCAAATAGGCCAGACAGTCTGAACACTACCTTTCCCATTCAAATACAATAATTCCCATCTGCAACACTCCACAAAAACACACGCGCAGCTGAAAATGCAGCAGAAGGATATTATGTAGATTAAACAGATGAAAATACTGAAATATTATGATCAAGTAATGTATTCAGAGCCGGCGCACCGTGCATATCATAAATTGCCGCACACACACAAGCTTCTGGCTGGTCTGCTGCAATCCCAGTGGAAGAATATAAGACCCCTGCATGTTCCAGCTGCTGTACATCACATCAAAAATAATGACCCCGGGCTCCAGAAGCCATGTGTGAGCTTGGCCGTGCACATGTGTGTGTCTGCATAATTATGTATATGAGCCGTACTGTGAATGTTTCTGTCTGAGTGTAAGAATACACACTTACACGCATAAAATTACATGTATAACCATGATGCGCTTTGGGTCACGTGCATGTGATTGAGAGTAAGTATATGTGTGCACATGCATAATGATGCGTGTCATCCGTATTGTGCTTGTGAGAGCTTGTTGCTCGGTGTGTGTGTGTGAGAAAAGTCTGTTCGTGTCACAGCGCTGCAGAGTGTTGTCAGCTTGCTGTCATTTTGAGCCTCAGATAAGACCCGATCTCATAGCAACAACATGCCATCCCTCTATCCATTTCTCTTTCTACCCATCTCTGTTTTCCATCCTCTCTCCCATCTCTCCTTTATCTCTCCTAACTCTCTCTTTCTCCACTCCCCCTTCTCTAATGAACCCTCTCTCCCGAGCCTCTCCTCTCCTCTCCCTCTCTCAATTATATTTAACTCATGACAGCTGTTAGAAATATCTCCTCAGACCTGTGACAACTGCAATACTGAGGAAACTGTATATTCAACTTTTAAATGAGTTTACCTTCACAGAAGCATCTGTGCGTATGTGTCTATAGCTTTACTGTTTATATGTAAATTTTATTTTCAACTGTATGGGACAGCCTGAGATTTATACATTTTATATTGCGTCACGTATGTGAGTTTGCATGTTTATACGAGTGAAACATGGGTGTAATGTATTTCACACTATAGTATTATTTGGGAGATTTGTACTGTTAATGCAAAATTATTCATTTTAATACACATTTTAAAGGTCAAAAATACTTTTGACACAATTTTCTGTACAACTTCAACTGGTCATGATGATGTAAAGGGAAAAAACAGGGTATATTATGTCTTAATGAGCAACGTAACAATTAAAGTTTTCAGAGAAAATAAAATTCAGTTCAATATGAAATAATTATATGTTTACGTCAAGCCGAACAAGCGTAAACAAAATCATTTGATTAAGTCATTTATATTGTCAAACAACTCTAAAATAATCTGCTGAATTTAGAGTTTAACAATATCAAATAACAAGTTTGAGATTTTCTTTTCTTTCTTTCTTTTTTTTTTAGTTAAACATCTGGTATGTCCTAAAGCCTTTTTAAAGTTAGAACATTGAGAAAGCTGTAATTAAACAAACTGCTTTGCACAAACTTATTTAAATGAGGTGGGGAAAAATGTGTTTTTTACTCAATTTTAACAGCTAAGAAAGAAGTTCAGTTTCCACTTAAAAGTATTTATCCAATTATGCTTTTGGCTAGATATTTTAATTTTGCCACAATACCCATACTTTAACCAAAACTGCAAGGAGTAAAAAATCCATAGAAATGTACTTTGATTAAAAGTACTGCAGTAAAAGTACAAATTCCTCCTTTTGTATAGTTATATACCATAGCAATGAAGTACAATTATTTTGTAGTACTCTTTTGTGAGTCACTAAAAAATACATGTGATACAGTGAAATCTGCAAAATTAGGACACTTTTTGGTAAACTGTGTATTGAATACAAATTAGTCTTTTTTACCAACACTATTTATGCTTTAAACAAATTCTCAAAGTCTCTTGTACCTCCCACTGTGTTTTTGAATAAACACTGGTTGTTGTTTTAAACATACACGATTCAAATTTTCCAAAAAAAAAATCAATTTTCAAGATTCAAAAATGTTAAACACCCATTTTTTTTTTCTTCTGTTTTTTTCAGGTAATTGATACACTGCGTCTGGTAAAGTGGGGCACACATTGTTATCTAGAAACTTAATATTCACAAATTTCTATTCTTATTTTTTTCTTTACCCATCTTCAGTCTACAGTTTGTGACATTTTTTGTAAAATAAAATAATTTGTCACGTTAAGCAATGGATTATCTTTTAATTTATATGATGTCCCACTTTAGCTGAATGCTGCTGCCCCAATTTATCTAACATGTTCAGTAACAACTTGATTTAAAAAAAAAAAAAAA